>PVKE010025098.1:0-23309 GCA_004027555.1 Craseonycteris thonglongyai
GAGGCCCTGAGGACCGAGGATCGAATCCCGGCTCCGGCCCAGGCGGACCCACATGCTGAACTGGGGAGTTCCCACAGTTCGGTTCTCTAGCTGTCTCTGTCTCTGTCTCTCTCTCTATCTGTCAAAAGTAAAATAAAAATAAATATGCACTGAAGATAAAATAATTACTCTCTATAAATATAAAAAGATATAAAAAATATATAGATTTATTCTTAGTTTGATTTCATCATGTTAACAGAACATACCTTGTATGATCTTAATTTCTTTAAATTTAAAGTGTTTGTTATATGATCGAGGACATGCTTTGTCTTGTTTAATGTCACATGGACAGTTGAACAGAATGTGTATTCTTTTTTTGTTGAGTGTAATGCTTTGTAGATGTCAACTAAATAGTCTTGGTTTATTGTGCTATTCATTTTGTCTGTACACTTGCTATTTTATCTAGTGCTTCTCTCAATTATTGAGGGAGGAATATTGACTTGTACCTTTAGTCAGGTGCTGGTTGGAAGGTAGGCACTAAATGAAGCACCTAAAATATCTTGCTGGGTGGCAAAAATGGAGGTTTTATATAAATCTATGATTTTTAGACTATACTTTCTATTAACAGCACCATAGTTAGAAAGTTAGGGGGGAAAATATTGTGCCAAGAGTAAAGTTGGAAAATACACTTTTTTTTTGTTTTGATTTTGTATTTTGTGCTAACTGAAATAGACATAATAATATGATTTAGGGTGAAAAAATTCTCTTTTTTAAAGATTTATTTTATTGTTTTTGACAGAGTCAGGGCAAGCAAATGAAACAAGTGAAGCCTCATTTGTATTTACAGCCACTCCCCATCACTCATGTTACCACCTGAGCTCCCCTTCCTATCAGATCAGTGGTGGCATTAGATTCTCAAAGGAGCACGAACCTTATTGTAAACTGCATGCGAGGAATCCAGGTTGCATGCTCCTTTTGAAGGTCTAATGCCTCATTATCTGAGGTAGAGCTGAGGTGGTGATGCTAGCACTGGGGAGAGGGTGCAAATACAGATTAACAATTAGTAGAGAGGCTTGACAACACAGAAACCATAATAAATTAGTTACTTGCAGAGTCATATCAAAACCCTATGAATGAGGGGATGCTGGGATGGTTTAGCAGGTTGAGCGTTCCCTTTGCAGCCCCAGATTATGAGGATAAAATCCGGGCCCTGGCCCATGCGGACCCATATGCTGAACTGGGGTGTGCCCCAGTTTTGTTCTTTTAGGGTCCCATGTGGGAGCCCCCTGGCCTGGTTGCTGCCCTGTTCAGCCCTGTGCCCACCTTTGGAATGAAACTATATTGAATACTAATGATGTGCAACTGTGGAGATTGCTTTGGGCTCTCCCCTTTCTCTTTGTCTCTGTCAAAAAACAATAAAATTAGGGAATGCTGGGATGGCTCAGCAGGTTAAGCACTCGCTTAGAAGCCCCGGGGACTGAGGATCAAATCCTGGCCCCGGCCCATGAGGACCCATATGCTGAACTGGGGTGTGCTTCCCATGCAAGAAGTCCCCAGTTCGGTTCTTGCCCCCTGGTTTGATCCCTGGCTCAAGGGGGCATGCCTCCCATTATAGAGGCCCCCAGCCCAGTTCCTGCCCTTCACGGTTCCCTCCCACCTGTGTGGAATGAAATCATGTTGAAAACTGATGACCTACAACTAAGAAGACTGCTCTGTGCCCTCCCCCTTCTCTCTGTCTCTTTATCTGTCAAAATCAATAAAATAAATCTTAAAAAAACCCAAAACAATAAAATTAGGGCAGGGGTGGCGAACCTTTTGGTGATTGAGTGCCAAAGTTTATGAAATAAGAGTATACTCGCTCGACTCGCGTTCCAACCCATCAAGTGAGATAGAGGTATCGATTATTTTTATGTCTATAAGAGGCATAGGATGTTTTTATAACAAAAAACAATAATTCCACGTGCCAAAATAATTGCTGTGTGCGACTTTGGGCACGCATGCCATAGATTCGCCACCCCCGAATTAGGGGAAGCCTGGATGGCTCAGCTGATTGAGCTCTCGCTTTTTAGCCCTGGGGACTGAGGATTGAATCCTAGCCCTGGCCCATGAGGATCCATATGCTGAACTGGGGTGTGCTTTCCATGCGGGAGGCCCCCAGTTTGGTTCTTGCCTCCTTGTTCAGCCTCTGGCTCTAGAGGGTGTGCCTCCTATGTGGGTGGCCCCCAGCCTAGTTCCTGCTCAGCGTGGCCCCTGCTCACCTGTGTAGACGAAACCATGTTGAAGAACTGATGACATACAACTATGGAGACTGCTCTGGGCCCTCCCCCTTCTCTCTGTCTCTGGGTGTCTCTGTCTTTGTCAAAAACAGTAAAAATAAATCTTAAAAAAAAAAATTAAGTAAAATAAGTCAGACTGAAAGAAGAAAGAAACATATGACCTCGCTCATAGGTGGAATATAAAACTGAAAGTAACAAAGAAACAAAAACTTACTGACACAGTCAGTGGTTTGGTGGTTGCCTGAGGGTGGGTAGGTAGAGGGAGGGCTGGAGGCATGGGGAGGGGACATCAAATGTAAAAACATAATAATAAAATAAACAAAAAAATATATAAAAAAGACCCCTATCAGTGAGTGGCAAAATGCAATTAAGCTGTATCTGGTGGTATCATTTATAGTGGCATGTAAGGTATATAATTATTTCATTATATATTACAATATAATTAATAATAATAATAATAGAAATAAAGTGCACAGTAAATACAATGCACTTGAATTATCCCAAAACCATTCACCCCCCCCCCCCCCCACCCTCGACCCCCTAACCCCCAGGTATGGAAAAATTGTCTTCCATGAAACCAGTCCCTGGTGGCAAAAAGGTTGGGGGTTGCTGGTTTACAAGACTTTTTTTATACATATTGTCTCATTTCATTCATAAGACTTGCAAGATTTGCAACACAGGTGTTTCAATCTTTGCTTTGAGAATCTCATTAAGTGAGGCTTCTCAGGTTATAGAATTAAGTAGAATAAAGTTCCATTGTTTTCATTCCTAGTTCAACATTCTTTCTATCATACTATGCCTTTGAAAGGATGGTGGTACCTGTTTTCACCAAAACTTGGGTTGCGTTGACTTTAAAAGATACATACATTTTTTATTTTGTAAGTGTTCCACTGATTTTTTATTATTTTCATTTTACATAAAGATAAATTTCAAAGCTTGTTAGAAAGGCTTAATAGATTTTCAAACATTGACATAATCATGAATTTTCTCTTATAAAAACTTTTTAAATATACTTTGAGCCCATTGTGAACTATATGTATAATTTTCTTCAAAATTTTTTCTATATTCTCTTTTTCTTTTGATTTTATTAGGAAAAAGTATAAATTGTGTATATTAATCGTTGTGAAATTTCTCTTGTAATTCATTTGGTAAGAAATTATTTTCCATCACTTCTCGGCCTTTTGGCTAAGATCATGTATAGAAATTATCCTCCATAGTTGGAATAACTATTAAAACTTTTTTCTATTATTAGTTTTATAGTTTGTGAGAAGCCTTTGTTTATTAACATTTTTCTGTTTTGTTTAGGTATGTTTTGTTATATTAAAATCGTATAACTTTTAAACACAATTATCTGTTTTCTATCCTTTATCACATCATTTTTACTTTTGTGCAAATACTACATTACTTTTGTAAAATTTTGCTTAATAGTACCAGTTTTCATTTATATTATACATTATTGAAATTATTCTGACTCTACATAAACATATTTCTTTAAAATATTTTTTCTTACAAGCATGTTTTGTCATCACATTCAAGATATCTACTTAAATATGATTAAAATGTCAAATATAAAAATAATTTTTACAGCTAGAATAAGGAAATGAAAAATGAAAGCATATATGTAGTTGTCATTTTTGGAATTTTGTTGGAGTTTTTTAGTTAAGTTTTCTCTAATTTTCTGTGTTCTCTAAGGTTTTTTTTTTTTAGTAAAGTGTGTGTGTGTGTGTGTGTGTGTGTTTTGGTAAGCAGAGAGTGAGTTTGTGTGATCAAAACAATTTTTAAAAACCATACTATACTATCAGGTCATTTGTTATAAATAACAAGTAAGTATTCTGCGACATCATCATCATCATTATTATTTTTTAAAGATTTATTATTATTATTTGTTTGTTTTTGATAGAGAGAGATACAGAGACAGCGACAGAGAGAAGGGGGAGGGCCCAGAACAGTCTCCATAGTTGCACATCATTGGTTTTCCCATTCTACAGGTGGGTGCTGGGCTGCACAAGGCAGGAACTGGGCCGGGGTCTCACCCTGGTGAAAACCAAACTGGGGCACTCCTCAGTTCAGCATATGGTTTCAGACAGGCCAGGGCTGGGATTTGATCCTCAGTCCCCGGGGCTGAAAAGTGAGTGTTCAACCCACTGAGCCATCCTGGCTTCCCAGTATTATTATTTTGCTACCTTCAGCAGGTGGAAGCTCAGATCTCATATTTGATTGGGTAAATTAATTTTGTCAGTATTTTAACCTTGTACATCCATGTTTTTTGGTGGTCTTTTAAGGTTGTTTGTTTTGTCTGAATTTAATTTGTAATTTAGCTCAGTATTGAAACAGTTATAATATTGTAGCATATAAAATTGATGTTTTCTTTTTTTTTGTAAGATTTATTGTTTTTGACAGAGACAGAGAGAGAGAGAAAGAGAAGGGAGAGGGCCCAGAGCAGTCTCTATAGTTGTACATTATCAGTTTTCAACATGGTTTCTCAGCGTAGTTTTCATAAGTTTTTGACATTGTTTCATTCCATGCAGGTGGATGAGGACTGCACAGGGTGGGAGCTGGGCTGGGGGCCTCCTGCATTGGAGGCACACTTCCTCAAGCCAGGGGCTGAATCAGGGGGCAAACCAGGGGTTGAGAACCGAACTGGGGGCCTCCTGCATGGGAAGCATACACCAATTCAGCATATGAGTCTGCACAGGCTGGGGCCGGGATTTGATCCTCAGTTCCTGGGGCTGCAAAGCAAGCCCTTAACCCACTGAGCCATCCTGGCTTCCCTGAAAATTGATATTTAAGAACAAGTTAAATGTAGTTGTTGTGATAAGTCTTCATCTTATAATATGATTTATTTTGATTTAAAGATAAAGTTTTTGTTAAATGGATTCTAAAATAGCAGCTTTTCTCTCCATATTATTACTCATCAGTCTTCCAGATAACCTTTTATAGATCACAGTCTTACATCATGCTATTTGTTTTTGTAAACGATAAGTTTTAGTTTGAAGTTTCTAGGTAATCAAGGCTATGTAGAAGAATTATGTGTAGAAGAGCTTTTTAGATAATATTGTACAATTCTATTCTGAAAATGGCCTCAAGAAGTAATATATATGTAAATAACTAAAAATTAAAAAGTCAACGGACTAGGAAAATGTTTATAGCAAATATGAAAAGCAAAGAGTGAAAACTGTTACATAATTAATAAAAAGTGATATAAGAATGATAAGGGAGTAAAAATTATATAAACACTCAAGGAAAAACAGTTAAAAAAAGTAGATATTCAGCCTCATTGAAAAATTCATGTCAGACTGTCAATAAGAACATACTTCTTCTAGGAGCATATAAAATATTCAAAACAGTGATAATATCCAGTGTTATGTATGGTGAAGTAACTCCCATAGATTACTGGAAAAAAATGTATAAAGCAGTATAGCCAATTTGAAAGTAATTTGATAATTTGTATCAATGAATTAGAGTTGTTACTTTGATCCAGTAATTCTGTCTTGGATTATTTCCCAAGGAAATAATTCTAGATATTTAAAAATTTTAAATGTAAAGATAACATAGTTATTTATGATAAATAATTATTCTATCTTAGGTAAATGGTTAAATAACTTTAAGTTCATTTAGTCAGTGAAATATTGGGCAGCTGTTAAAAATTCATATTTAAAAAGACTATAACAGGGGCTATCAGGTCCAGATGGTAGAGTGCTCTGCTTTCCTCTTCCCATGACCACATCAAAATTACAAATAAACTACACAGCAACTATCACTGATAATCACCTGAAGTTGAGCTGAACTGACCCCTACAACTAAGGACATACAGGAGAAGGAAGCCACCTTGAGACTGGTAGGAGGGCCAGAGATGTGAATTGGACTGGTTCCATACCTGCATATGACCAATAAAAATCAGGATATCTCAGCTATAGAGGTCCTTCCTGTGGTATAAGAAGTTCCAGCCCCGTAGCAGGCTCCCCAGCCTGTTGTTACCACGGCAGAGGGTGCAGGGGGAAGTCCCCATAACTTTTGGCTATGAAAACCAGTGGAGACTGTTGCTGAGTGACACATAGGGTGGCTACAGTCCCACACACTTCTCTTAAAAGGCCTGTGCTTGACTTACTGACATACTCACCAGGTCTGAGCTTCAGTTCTGGTGTAGCAGCTCGGAAGACACCAGGGACATGCTGGTAGGAACTGAGTTTTGTGACTTCAGGATGAGGGCTGGAGGGGCAACTTTCTCCCAGAGGTAGGAGCTGGTGGAAGCCATTGTTTCTTTGTTAAGCTCTTCCTGCTCCCAGCATTCAGACACAGGCTGCCACCGTATCTGAATCTCTATCAACCTGACTAACACTGTTGCTTCACCCTGGTGATTCCCTAAGACTCTGTCCCACCCTATTTTGGGGGACAGCCAAGCTGTTTTCAGTGGTCTTCCCATCCTACTGCCTGTCTTGGCACATGTTGTGGGACTTTTCTAAAATCTCTCAAAGGTTCACAAAAACCAACATCAGCATCTGACATCAGTACCTCTTACCTTTGGCTGAGTAGCTCTAAGCCCAACACTAGTGCCTGCCAGCCTCAGTTTGCAGCGTGTGGCCTCTTGAGGCACCTCCAAAGCAAACACAGATGGTAGCCATCTGTAGATCTATTTGTGGCTCATGCGAGGTTGGCCCAGGCAGGGCACAGGCTGCAGCTGAACTTGGCCTGTGGCAGGCCTCCTCCCAGGAGACCTCAGGGCTGGCATACCCAGTGGCATGCATCGGACCAAATGGGAGCATCACTGTGCCATCTCTAAGGATGACACACACAAAAGGCAGACTGAGAAGATGAATCCTGCTCTGTAGGGTCAGCACCTGCAGAACACCTCCTGTACTATAGTCACATGGCCAGTCTTCACAGCCAGTCAGCCCAAGGATTAATCCCTACCATGGTGTGCAAACAGCAAACAAGCCTAAACTACAATAGGAGGGCACACACAACCCACACAAGGGGCACACCTGGAGCACCTGGCTCAGGTGCCAGGGAGATTATGTCACTGGGCTGTAGAGACAACTACTATGTATAATAAGGTCACAGTATTAAGACTGGAAGTCCCTGCCTAATACATAGAAACTAACACCTGAAATCAGCTAAATTGGAGAGACAAAGAAATGTGCCAAATTAAAGAACAGAACAAAGCTCCAGAAGAATAAAATGGATAAGCCATCTAGGACAGTGGTCGGCAAACTGCGGCTCATGAGCCGCAGTTTGCCGACCACTGATCTAGGAGATACGCAGTTTAGAAGTGATTGCCATGATAAGCCCAGCAACTATCTGACACCTTAATATGCTATCACAATATTATTTGACTGTATTTCCTACGGTATACAATACATCCCCGTGTCTTGTTTTATACCTGGAACTTTTAACCTCTATTCTCCTTCACTTTTTCCTTCTGTTTAAAAATTTTTTAATGACAGTTGACAATCAATAGTATATTAATTTCAGGTGTGCCGCCTAGTAGTTAGACACATAATTAATAAGTGATCCCACTTGGCACTATATATGTTTTTTGGAACATTTTATTTTTCTTTCCAATTCCATTCTTCATTTCCTGAATCACACTTATCATTGCTTGATATACACATAGCTCTTGCACATTTATGAACATTACATTGGATAGGGCTACCTTCACTTGAACTTGAATCTTCTATTCAAATAGTTACCCATACAAATTTGTTGAGTATCAGTCTTGCTGTTTTTACTGGAATACCTCATTTGGCTTTCATTTTCACTTTCATACATATTCAAAACATACATCTTAAAGGGATTATTTCTACATTTCATACTTTAACAGTGAATATATATAATTATATCTTGATAATATTTGCATTATAACTGTACTCAAAGCAGATTAAATCTGTGTGCATCTCAGAGATGTCAATGTTTACAATGGCTTAAGAAAAACATTGCATATCTGAGGCATCTTTGTATGTAAAAGTGATAATTCTTAACTTTTGCTTTTTACAATGAGGCATGACAATTTAGCTTTCTTTATTTTTTCCAAGTTCAGCACCATCACAACTTCGAACAAGTACTCATTCCTCCTCACTTCCCCCCCCCAAATATTTAGTGCCAACATTATGAAAAGTAAGTGAATAGATGAATCATTTAGCAAACTATAAATTTTTTTTTAAAAGAGGAAGATGGTAAAGAAAACGAAGAGGCAGTGAGGATTATGGAATGAATAAGGAGGATTTGTATTGCATAATAGAAGGAGATAATATTAGTCAACATAAAGCCATAGATTTCATGAATGGGAGAGACACAATGAGAATGTTTATTCTGATAGCCATGTGTAGTGTTGATTAGAACATAGAAAGTATATTAAAATGATTCATGTATTTTAGTAGTAAATAATTTTTATGCATCGAGGTATGGGTTTAGCTTGAAGACTATAGAAATAAAAATAAATGATTAATCTGTAGAAAATACGCAAGAACCAATCACTACGATTAAGTGACTGCTTGGATGCAAAGCGTATGAAGTTTCTTCTAAAGTTTTAGTAATTTGAGACCAGGATGATGATAATGCAGAAAATCAGAATTCACTTTTTAGTTTCTTGAATCTCAAAAAGTTGAGTACATTCAACAACAACAACAACAAAACATATGTTAATATTACCCATCCTCTTACTATCTGTTTCAGGTCTTTTGATTGAATTTCTTTTACTCTGATCTATTAGATTAAAATTTTCTCTGCTTAAGTAAACAGAGGTGAATGATACAATTTGTTTTATACTAAAATTGCTAGTATTGTTTTCTCATATCTAAGAACATGATAAATGTCTTAAAAAACAAATTGTTTAAATTTTTTCTCATATATATATTTTTTTATTTCTTCAATCACAGTTGACATTCAGTACTTTTAATATTTTATATTATTTCAGGTGTACATTATAGTGGTTAGACATTTATATATTAATAACTTTCAAAGTGATGGTCCTAATTAGTCTGGTACCCATCTGGCACCATCCATAGTTATTACGATGTTATTGACTATCTTACCTGTGCTCTACTTTACATCCCCATGACTATTTTGTAACTACCAATTTGTACTTTTTAATACCTTCACCTTTTTCACCTGGTCCCCCAACTTCCTCTCATCTGGCAACCATCAGTTCCCTGTATCTATGAGTCTGTTTCTATTTTGTTTGATCATTTATTTTGTTCTTTAAATTTCACATATAAGTGAAATTTCATTATATATGTCTTTCACTGTCATGTTTATTTCACTTCTATAGGTTCATCCATGTTGTCACAAATCGTAAGATTTTATTCTTTATCTCCAAGTAATATGCCATTGTACATATGTACCACATTTTTGTTATCCAATAATCTATTGATAGGCATTTTGGCTGTTACCATATATTGACTATTGTAAATAATGCTGCTATGAATATAGGGGTTCATATATTTTTTTCAAATTAGTATTTTGGATTTCTTTGTACAAATACCCAGAAGTAGAATTGCTGGGTCATAGGTTCTGTTTTTAATTTTTTGAGGAAACTTTATACTGTTTTCCATAGTGGCTATTCCAGTTTACAATTCTACCAACAGTGCACAAGGGTTCCCTTTTCTCTACGTGCTCACCAGCACATGTTGTTTGTTAATTTATTGATGATGGCCATTCTGACAGATTTGCATTTCTCTGATGATCAGTGACATGGAACATTTTTTCATATGTCTATTAGCCATCTATCTGTATGTCCTCTTTGGAGAAATGTCTGTCAGGTCCTCTGCCCATTTGTTAATTGGATTTTTTGTCTTTTTGGTGTTGAGTTTGATTTCTTTATAAATTTTGGATATTAACCCCTTATCAATGAATCATTAGTGAATATCTGTCATTCAGTAGATTTTCTTTGCATTTTGTTAATGGTTTCCTTTGCTGTGCAAAAACTTTTTAGTTTGATATAGTACAAATTGGTTATCTTTTCTTTTATTTCCCTTATTCTAGGAGACATATTCAAAATAATGCTACTAAGAGTGAAGTCGGAAAATTTACTGTCTATGTGTCCTTCTCAGAGTTTTATGGTTTCAGGTCTTACATACGTCTTTAATCAATTTTGAGTTTGTTCTGTATGTAGTATAAGAAAGTGGTCTACCTCCCTCTTTACTCTCAGGTAAAAGTACAATTAGGAATAATCACTGTTCAGCTGCCCTCTATATCATTTCCTTTTGTCCTCCTGCATGGAACTAACTATGTGGTGTACAATCATCAGATATTTTAGAGTACTTCCATGTGGTTAGCACTGTCCTAGATGCTTTAATGTAGTTTCATCTAGGTAGTACATTGTGACCCAGCTTAAATAAGATATGATAATAGTAAGGGCTAGGGATATATTTTAATAAGAAAAAGTTTATTTTTTATTTTATTTATTTTTTATTGTTTTTGACAGAGAGAGAGAGAGAGATACAGAGACAGAGAGAGAGCTGACCTGGGGGAACCAGTTCAGCACATGGTTCCGCACGGGCTGGGGCCGGGATTTGATCCTCGGTCCCCGGCGCTGCAAAGTGAGTGCTTAACCCACTGAGCCATCCCGGTTTCCCCAAGAAAAAGTTTAAAAATTATTTTTAATTAAGAGAATACAGTGAAAACACATTTGATATTTCATTGAGTAACTGGAAAAAAAAAGTGATCTAACATCTAAACAATTTTGTTTTTTAGATATAATTTATCTTATTAAAATAGAAAATATGAATTTTAGAATGGTGTCTAAGCTGCTTAATGAAACTTTGACCTTTATTTGTATCATTTTACTTACCTTAGATATGTCTAAGATTAAGCCAAAATACTTTTTTACATGTATCAAACCCTAAATGTGCAGAGACAACTTTTGTTAACATCTTGGTTACTATCCTTTCACATTTTTTGCTCTGTGTATATAATTCTATAAATAGAATTTTATAGTGTTTATAGAATTATTAACTATGTAGTTATATAAATAGAGTTAATTCCTCTGTGTAATTTTTTTATTCAGTAGTATAAAATTTTATCATTGTATGCAACTATTAGATATGCATGATCATGTAACCTGGCAGCGTGCCAAGGCCATTTTTATAATTTATTGTTGGCAAATGTTGGACACTTATTTCAAATATTTTGTTACTATAGAATAACTTTTCATTTATTTATTTTTATTTATTTATTTTTATTGTTAAATTTATTGGGGTGATACTGGTTGGTTACAATTAGATCGTTTCCAGGTGTACAAATCTACATTACATCACCTATGTATTGCATTATGTGCTCACTACCCAGAATAAGCTCTCCTTCTATCACCATATATCCAGTACCCACTCCCCCCCCTACTCTCCCTCCCCCCGCCATCCTCACCCTCAGGTAACCACCAAACTATTGAGTGTGTCCGTAAATTTTTGTTTCTTTGTTACTTTCAGTTTTATATTCCACCTATAAGTGAGGTCATATGTTTCCTCATTCTTTCAGTCTGACTTATTTCTCTTAATAAGATGGTTTCAAGGTCCATCCATGTTGTCATAAATGACTGTATTTCATCTTTTCTTATCGCTGAGTAGTATTCCATTGTGTAAATGTACCAAAACTTCTTTATCTAGTCATCTATCAAAGGACACTTTTTGGTTGTTTCCATGACTTGGCTACCGTGAACAGTGCTGCGATGAACATTTGGGTACAGATATCTTTGCAGATTAAGGTTTTCAGGTTTTATGGGTAGATACCCAGGAGAGGGATTGCTGCGTCATATGGCAATTCCATTCCTAATTTTTTGAGGAATCTCCATACTGCCTTCCATAGTGGTTGTGCCATTTTATATTTCCACCAGCAGTGTATGAGGGTTCCTTTTCTCCAAAGCCTCTCCAGCATTTGTTGTTCCTTGTCTTGTTGATTATAACCATTCTAACAGGTGTGAGATGATATCTCATTGTGGTTTTTATTTGTATCTCCCTAATTGCTAGTGAAGTTGGGCATTTTTTCATCTATCTGTTGGCTGTTATTATGTCTTCCTGAGAGAAGTGTCTGTTTAGGTCTTCTGCCCATTTTTTAATTGGATTGCTTGTTATTTTGTTGTTGAGTTATTCAAGTTCTTTGTATATTTTTGATATTAGCCCGCTATCAGAGGCATTGTTTGCAAGTATTTTTTTCCAGTTGGTTGGTTGCCTCTTTGCTTTGTTGATGGTTTTCTTTGCATGCAGAAGCTTTTTAGCTTGATAAGGTCCCATTTGTTTATTTGTGCTTTTACTTCCCTTGCCATTGAGGTCAGATTCATAAAGTCCTCCCTGAATCCCAGGTCTGTAAGTTTAGTGCCAATGTTTTCTTCTATGCAATTTATTGTTTCCATTCTTATTTGGAGGTCTTTAAACCATTTTGAATTAATTTCGGTTTATGGTGAGAGATCATAGTTCACGTTCAGCCTTTTGCATATGATTTTCCAATTTTTGCAGCACCATTTACTGAGGAAGCTTTCTTCCCCCCACTGTATATTTTTTGCTCCTTTGTGGAAAATAATCTGTTTATATATTTGTAGGTTTATTTCTGGGTTTTTGAGTCTGTTCCATCGGTCTGTATCTGTTTTTCTGCCAATACCAAGCTGTTTTGATTAATGAAGCTTTGTAGTATAGATTAAAGACCAGCAGTGAGATTCCCCCCAGCTTTTTCCTTTTTTCTTAGGATAGCTTTGGTGATTTGTGGTCTTTTGTGGTTCCATACAAATTTGATGATTTAAAAAAAATCTATTTCTTGAAAGAATATCTGTGGGATTTTGATGGGAATGGCATTGAATCTGTACATTGTTTTAGGTAGTATGGCCATTTTAACTATGTGGATTCTTCCCATCCATGAACATGGAATGTGTTTCCATTTCTTTGTGTCTTCTTTAAATTCTTTTAACGGTGTCTTATAGTTTTCAGTGTATGAGTTCTTCATGTTCTTTGTGAGATTTATTCCTATGTATTTCATTTTTTTGTTTGCAATGGCAAAGGGAATGGATCTTCTCATCTCTCTTTCTGCAGTTTCATTGTTGTCATGTAATAAAAATGCAGTTGATTTTGGGACATTAATTTTGTATCCTGCAACTTTACTGTATTTGTCTATTATTTATAATAGATTTCTGATAGAGTTTTCTATATAAAAGATTCTGTCGTCTGAAAAGAGTGAGAGTGTGACTTCTTCTCTCCCAATTCTAATACTTTTTATTCCTTTCTTATGCCTGATTGCTCTGGCTAGAACTTCCAGAACTAAAAAGGAAAAAAGAAATGGATACAGGATATCCTCATCTATCAATCATCACCCTAAATGTAAATACTCTTTTCACTTTGAGAGCCCTGGCTTGAAAAGGCGTTCTTTAACAGCGGATTCTATTGAGCTCAGCTGTGTCACCTCTGCAAGCCAGCAATTTGGCGCTCTAAGCTGTGGCTGGCAGCCTGGTGCCCTGCTCTCTCGCTGCCTGGGAAGTTCAGTCGCCCCTGCTCCATGGTTCCTATTCCAACTTAGACGTAGTGATCTGAGTGGGGCACAGCGTGCCACCCCTTGAGTATGGATGTGAACCCTTTTAGTGTGATAGGTCGATATATCAGCTTTTGCATCTCGGATGAAAAGTGCGGTGGGCCAATATATTGGCTCATACATAGACCATAGTTAATTACCCTTTGCATTTCTCACTAGTACTGCTGGGAGAAGGTAGCACTAAGGGGGTTAAATTGTTCACAGTCTCATGGGGCGTCCACTTTCCTTGGGTCTTGGCTTCCAGCCTGCCCAGGATCTAGCTCCACTTTGGCTGTAGTCCTCCAATCCCCCATTTTTTCTGCCAGCCCTGGGTTGTGTTCTGCTTCCCCGTCCCCGTACTGCTCCTTCCATTTCCCTCTCTTACCCTTTTTCCTCTAACCTTCAGATGTTGTTCTGCATTGTGTGGTTCTCTCAGTTCAGGGTGTTTCTCAGGGTTTCCCCTGTGGATTCCCCTTTGTTCAAAAATCCCTTCCCAGGTAGGTATTGGAGTTCTCCTCTCATGCTGCCATCTTTTTTCTGTCTTAGAATAACTTTTTTTAAAGGATTTATTTTATTGAGAAAGGGTTTTTAAAGAGAGAGGGAGAGAGAAGAGAGGGAGGGTACAGAGCTGTCTCCATAGTTGTACATCAGTAGATGTGACATGGTTTCATTCCACACAGGTATGGATGTGGGGCCTTGTGGGGTCAGAGCTGAACCAGGGGCATCCTTCATGGAAGGTGAGAGCCTTCGCAGTGTCATCTTGGCAGTTATCAGTTGTGTCATAGTTCAGCATGAATTTTCATGGGCCGGGCCGGGAATTTAATCCCGGACCTTGAAGTTGCGAGGCAAGTTCTCAACCACTAAGCTATCCTGGGAATGGAATTGTCATATGACCCAGCAGTTCCTTTTCTGAGTACCCAAAAAACTTGAAAAACTTAATTCACAAAGATAGTGTACCCTAATGTTCTTCGCAGCACTGTTCATCTTGGTCAGGTCATGAAACAACCAAAGTGCCCTTTGATAGATTACTGGATAAAGAAGTTGTAGTACATTTTTCCACAATGGAATACTACTCAGTGATAAGATGAAATACAGTCATTTGTGACAACATGGATGGACCTTGGAACTATCGTATTGAGTGAAATAAATCAGACTGAAAAAAATCAAGAAACATATGACTTCACTTACAGGTGGAACCTAAAACTGAAAATAACAAAGAAACAAAAACTCACAGACACAGTCAATAGTTTAGTGGTTACCTGAAGGTAAAGGGGAAGGTGGGTGGGATAGTAGAGGTGGGAGGTGGGAAGGGGTCATAAAATATATGGTGATGGAAAGAGAACTGACTTTGGGTGGTGAGCACATAATGCAATGCATAGAGAATGTAATGAATTATACACCTGGAACCTATATAATTTTTACCAACCAATGTTACCCTAATAAATTTATTAATTAAAACAAAAAAAAGAATAACTTTCTAAAGCTGTCTTACAACTTGAGGTTTCTATGATTATCAGGATATTTACATTAAAATAAATTTGACACTACTTTTTATGTAATCTGTTAACATTACTTTGAATTTATTATAATCATAATTTAAACTCTTACTTTACTAACTTGGTCTTAGGTGGAAAATTTTGCTTTGGGATAAAGTTATTTATTGAGTAGAGAATAAGTATTTTTTAAAATACAAATTTTCAAAGGGAACAGGGCTCAACAGCCAACACCTTTTGTGTGTGGTTTTTTTGTGTGTGTTTTTTTTTATAGATTATCTTTCTCAAGGAATAGATCTTTCTGGAATAGAAGTAATTGAAAATGATCTACGTTTTATTGCAAGAGCTCGACTTGAAGTGGAAAATCAAGCTAAGCGCCTACTGGAGCAGGGTGTAGAGACTCAGGTAATAAAAATAGTATCACCTTTTCAACATGAAAGTACATTATATACAGATAAACATTTGGCTTTTATTTTACAAAAGTAATATATATTTTCATTTTATCACTCTGGAACTATTTCTGTAGTTTGAAGAGTAGAGCATAAAGTACTTCCAAGGAAATTTTAAAAAATATAATTATAAAAATAGATTATCAAAATATCTAATGTATATAATATGACATATATTTTGTACAATGTGTATATGTAAATAGTTAATATTTTGATGATTAATTTTGAGTATGCTTACTCTTTCAAAGACACTGCATTGTTACTCCTTTAAGTCCTTCAACAACCCAGTAAAGTTGATATTATTTGCATTTTACAAATGGGGAAACTGAGAGCTTACATAATTTGTGAAAGATCACACAGCTAGTAAATGGTATAGGTTGGATGAAAACTTTAACCATTTTCATCTTTAGAACCTTGCACCCTTAGGAGTCATTGTGCCATAATAAAAAAAAAAATGTTGACTTGATATTTCTTTAAAGGTATCACTTTTCTGATGCTTAATTTTCTGAATTACAAGAAACCCAAAGGTACTAATATTGTAGAATCAAAAAATTAGATGTAAATCTCAGTTCTACATTTGTATTGCACCTAGATATTTTCTCTATTTGTATTGGATCCAAGTTAAACCCATTTTATTCATATGCTTTAAACCACGAATTTCACTTTGTGCATTTGTATTGGGTGAAAATAAATAAATAAATAAATTTATTTATTTTTAATTGTTAAATTTATTGGGATGACATTAGTTGGTAACAATTACATAGTTTCCAGGTATACACTCTACATTACATTACCTATGCATTGCATTATGTGCTCACCTCCCAGAATCAGCTCTCCTTCCATCACCGTATATTTGATGCCCTCTCCCTACTACCCCCTACCCAGGTGAAAATAATTTGATACATAAAGATTCATTTCTTTAAATATTCTCTAAATCAGAAAGGTACTTATTTGACTTCCGATTCTTAATTGCTGTGATTTCAAAAATATAACAATGTCAGTTACTATTTAAAAAATTTATTTTTATTGTTTTTGACAGAGAAAGATACAGAGACAGAGAGAAGGGGGAGGGCCCAGAACAGTCTCCATAGTTGCACATCATTGTTTTTTTCCACCTAGTTTTATTCCACAGGTGGGCATGGGCTGCACAGGGCAGGAACTGGGCCCGGGTCTCACCCTGGTGAGAACTGAACTGGGGGCACTCCCCAGTTCAGCATATGGGTCTTCACGGGTTGGGGCTGGGATTCGATCCTCGGTCCCCGGGGCTGCAAAGTGAGCGCCTAACCCACTGAGCCATCCGGCTTCCCTATTTTACTATATTTTTAAGAGTCATGTGGATGTTCCAGAAATGCTACCAAGTAAAGAATACTAAAGTTTGTAGGACTATAATATTATTTTTCATGGAGATTGATGACCTTAACATGTCACAAAGGAATAGTTTTTTGTTTGTTTGTTTGTTTTTTAAGATTTTTAAATTCTTTTTGACATAGACAGAGAGAGACAGAGACAGAGAGAAAGAGAGGGCCCAGAGCAGTCTCCATAGTTGTATGCCATCAGTTTTCAACATGGTTTCATTCCACACAGGTGGGTGGGGGCCGCAATGGGCAGGAACTGGGCCAGGGGTCACCCTCATGGGAAGCATGCCCCAGCGAGAGCTGAACTGGGGACCATACCCCAGTTCAGCACATCGGTCCACACGGTCCGGGGCCAGGATTCAATCTTTGGTTCCTGGGACTGCAAAGCGAGTGCGTAACCTGCTGAGCTATCCTGGCTTCCCCAGAAATAGTTTTAAAGTCTTTTTAAAATGATATTCTCTTACAATTAAAGTGGGGAAGTATTTTGTTGGATATTTCCTAAGTGAACTCTATTTTCAGTATGTTATTGTTTTGTATACATTTTAACTGTTGTCAAATTTGACTTTGTTTCAGAATATTAGGTAGTCAACCTGTCCTGGCTATAGGAAGTGTAATATAAGAGGTGCTCCTCAAATTCTGAATGACCCGTTTAGCCATAAATCTGGGGTGATGTGATGTGGAAAGGTGTATCTGCACTTGCGGTGCTTTATTAATATATTTAAAATTTTTGAAAGATATAGCTAATGTACAATTTTATGTTAATTTCAGGTGTACATCATAGTTATTCACCATTTATATAACAAAAGAAGTGATCACTGTAAGTCTAGCAGTCATCTGACAATTAAAAATTTTTAAGTACAGTTGATGTTCAGTATTATATTAATTTCAGGTGTGCAGCATAGTAGTTAGATACTTATATTAATAATATAAAGTGATTCTTCTGATTAGTACAGGTACCTGCCTGGCACTATGCATATCATTGATTATATTTCTTATACTTTATATCCCCATGAATATTTGTAGCTACCATTTTGTATTTTTTAATCCCTTCAGTTTTTTTACTATGTCCCCCAACTCCCCTCCATCACCCTGGTAAATCTAGTACCCACCTGACACCATGATTAGTTATTAATATACTATTAACTATATAGTCTTTATGCTATACCCTATATCCCCATGACTACTTTGTATCAACCAGTTTGTACTTCTTAATTTCTTCCCCTTTTTTCCACACCTATCTGGCAACCATCAAAGTATTCTCTATATCTATGAATTTGTTACTGCTTTGTTTGTTTACTTTGTTCTTTAGATTCCACATATAAATGAAATCATATGGTATTTGTCTTGATGTGTCTGACTTACTCCACTCAGCACAATACCCTCCCAGTCCATCCATGTTGCCGCAGATGGCAAGAACCCATTCCCTTCCATGGCCTATCAATATTCCATTGTATCTATGAACCATCTCCTCTTTATTATTTCATCTGTCAGCACACTACAGGCTGCCTCCACATCTTGGTTATTATAAATAATGCTGCATTAAACATATTGATGCAAATGTTCCCTCAAGGTAGCGTTTTGGGTTTCTTCGGATAAACACCTAGAAGTGGGATTATTGGATCCTTTATCTCGTTATAGCCTTTGTTTTAAAGTATGTTTTGTCTGGTATAACTATTGCTACCCCTGCTCTTTGTTTGTTTCTGTTTTCGTGAAATAATTTACTCCATCTCTTACTTTCATTGTGTGTGTGTTTTTCAATTTGAAGTGAGTCTCTTGTAGGCAGTATATGTAAGGGTTTTTCTTTCTTTATCATGGTATCTCCCCTGACAGGTTAAATGTAGGGTTTTGTTTTCTTATCCATTTAGCCACCATATGTTTTTGTTTGGAGCATTTAATCCATTTACTTTGAAAGTTTTAATAGATATGAAATTATTGCCATTTTATTATTCGTATGTATATATATATTCTTCTGTCTCAAAGAAGTCCCTGTAACATTTCTTGAATACTGGTTTGGGACTTTCTGTGCTTCTTGGCCTAGTTTGTTTATTTTGCCAGGTTATGGAAATTTTTCATCACTATTTCTCCAAATAGGTTTTCAATCTCTTGCTCTCTCCCCTCTTCTCTGGTACCCCTGTGATGTGAATTGTTAGTGTGCTTGATGTTGCCCCAGTGGCCCCTTAAACAATCCATGTTTTTTTTTATTTTTGTTGTTATTGTTCTTATTATTGGGTGTTTTCTGCTACCTTATCTTCTAACTCCCTGATTTGATCCTCTGCTTCATCCACTCTGCTGATTCCCTCTATGTATTCTTCATTTCACTTACTGTATTTTTTTATTTCTGGCTGGCTGGCTCTTTTTAATGTTTTTATTTCCATTTTTATGTTTCTTTTCTCTTTGTTGAAGTTCTCCCTGTGACCATTGAGCATCATACAATCAGTGTTTTATACTCTGCATTTGGTAGATTGCTTTTCTCAATTTTGTTTAGTTCTTTTTCTGAAGCTCTGTTTTGTTCTTTTATTTGGGTCATGTTTCTTTGTCTCCTCATTTTGGTTGCTTACCTGTGTTTGTTTCTTCATATTAGGTAGGGCTGCTATACCTCCCAGTCTTAATAGTGTAGTCTTATATGGTAGGTACTGCGGGGCCTAGTGGCACAATCTCCCTGATCACCTGAGCTGAGTGCTCAGGTGTGTCTCTGGTTTGGGTTTTGCTTTCCTTTTGTATTCAAGCCTTATTTGCTCTTTGCTTGGCAATGGGAGGAATTGACCCTTGAGCTGATTGGTTTTGAGGACTGTCTGTGACTACAGTGGAGGAGCTATTGTGTTGGGGCTGACCCTACAAAGCAGGTTTTGCTTTGGGTGTGCCATCCTTGGAGGTGACCAGGTGATTCCCAGGCTTAATTTGGTTTGAAATTGGCCACCAGGTATGCCAACACCAGGGCCTTCTGGTAGAGGCCCTGCAACAGGTGAAGTTCACTCACAGCTTGTACCCTTTTGGGGGGCCACCTGGCATGAACCTCAAAGCAATCCATAGATATCTGCCACAGATGCTTAGCTTGGATGTGCTTCAAGAGGCCAAGCTATGAACAGAAACAGGCTGTCTCTAGTGCCAGGCTTAGTACTGCTCAGCAAGAGGTAGAGGGCATACTGATACCAGATGCTGGTTTGGGGTTTGTGAACCTTAGAGAGATTTTAGGAGAGTCTGCAGAATGAATCAAGACAAACCACTTGTCTGGGGAAGCCACTGGAAGCAGCTTGGCTATACCAAAAACTTGGGTAGGGAGTGGTCTCAAGAGATCACCAGGGTGGGGTAAACATACAGCGTTAGCCAGATTGATAGAGAGTTAGATATGGTGGCTTCCTGCATCTGCTTGTCAGGAGGTAGGAGGGCTGAAACAAAGAAACAGTGGCTTCCCCCAGTTTCACTTACCCATTGAAAGCTACCACTCCAGCTCTCTCCCTGAAGCCAAACAATTCATTTCCTCCCTGTAAGTTTCTGGCATCTTTCTAGCTGTTGCCTCAGCTCTGGAGCTCAGTGTAAATGAGTCCATTAGTGAGTGTGTTTATCCATGGGCCCTTTTTAGAAGTGCCTGGGACTGTAGATGTCCTCATCTATTCAGCCACAGTCTGCTGATTTTCACAGATAGAAGTTATGGGGACTTCTTGGAACTGGAACCTTGGGCTGGGGAGCCTAATGTGGAGCTAAGACTTCTCATTCCTCCAGGATGACCACCATAGTAAGATATCTCTTCTGATTTTTAATTTTCACATGTGAGTATGAGACTAGCTCTTTTACATCTCACTCCTCCTACCAGTCTGTAGGTGGCTGCTTCTTTGTGTCCTTAGTTGTAGGGCTTCAGATCAACTAGACTTCAGGTGATTCTGAACTATGGTTGTTCTGTAGTTTTGTTGTAATTTTGATGTCATGAAAGGAGGCAAGCACAGTGTTTATCTGCTCCATAATCCAGATTAGAAGTCCCTTATTTTTAAAATCATATTAAAATTAAAGAACTGACAAACTTTTAGAAACCATTTCTTTAGTTTGAAAGTATGTTGGCAGGAAAGTTTCAGCCCTTAGCGGTCACAATTTTGGGCGGTGACTGGGGCGGGGGCACCAATTTAGCTCAGGTGGTGAATTTCCTTATATGGAATTTTTCCTATCATTCCCCCCTTTGATGCCCCTATATCTGCTATAGGGCATCATCATCATCCAGGTTAGGTTTTCCCAACGGTTGGTACCCTCTGGACCAGAGGAAGACATGGAAGCAGGAAACAAACATTAAGTATTACCGCCTGTGTCCAAACTGGCCTTTAGCCATCCTATAGCCCCTTTTCCAGACCCAGTGTAGTATGTCTGTATGTATCCTGCAGAGCACATGGGGACTGTGCCTGATACAAAGGCATCCAGAGCAGTCCTACAAACATCCAATAATGATAATACATCCTGTACATAATATGTAGCAGAGGGCAATTAAGGAGCATTCTATTAGACTCCAATCGGGTGGGGCAATGACAGCCAGGCCTGTTGCTAATAGGACAATGAGGGGAACAGTCACTGTGAGAAACAACAGATTGCAAACCATCCAGGGACCAATGAAGTGGTGTCCTCAGGCTTCAGCCGTGTGTTGACTGGTCAGACCTGGAGTGACCAGAGCAGGGCAGTCCTTCCATCTCTGCAGGGTGGGTCATAAGGGCTCTGCTGGTGGATAGTTTATCTTCCATATTTCAGGTCCCCAATCAGCGGCTGCCTTCTTTACCCTGGTGTGACACATTTACAGAGTGATGCCTGCTACTTTACAGTTTTAACTGATTGTCTTATTTTACAATTTTCCTAAAGTATAAGCTATTGGTAAGAAACAGGATGAGTATCAGTCCAAGTCTAGGGGCTCTATTATCTCTACAATTGAGCAGGTTCTAGAAAATAGGTCCAGAGCGAGCAGCTGAGACAGAGTAAATAACTCTATTAGTCATAAAATTAAGAGGCTTATTTGCCACATCAAGGGTCACCCATACATTTTTCCCCCCGTTACTGTAGCGGTCTCTTGGGGAGCGGCTGGGCACCTCAGGTCAGTCAACCATAGACATTTGTGGAGATGTCCCTGTTCCCTTCAGAACAGGGGACAATCCCCCTTCCAGTGCCTCTTTGTTTTGCACAAGGGCATGGCTGCTTCAGATGAGCAGGGCCCTCCTTATTCCAGAAGTTTGGGCTTTTGCACCCAAAGCAGGCTCTTTCATTTAGTGTTTTTCTTCTGGGGTTGCTGGGGTGGCCCTGAGGTGACAGGTTTTGGCCCATCTATTACTGTGTCCAAAAGTATGGCCTTTCTCTGGTCTTGTCTCTGGTCTCATTCTTCCCTCCTTTCTAGTTATCCCTGCTTTTAGTTAGTTACTAAAGACATTGAAATAAATTTCCTGGCCTTCCTTCAGATATAAAGCTTTTCATTAGGAATGTAACTAACAATGGGTTAGAGTAATTGTAATTCCCTGCCAGGTGAGGAAAAACATCAAGCCTAATATAAAACATGGAAAATCATTTTGATAAGGTATAGACAGTTTTTCCTCAGGCATAAAATCTTTCAATTCCAGTAGCTGACCAGCAGTCAAAAAACATTTGCCTATCTAGCATTTCAATCCTAACCATACATAAAAATTTCCTTCACAAACCTTCCACAACTTTCTAGTTTCTCTCTGAGCTTGTCTCCTTTTACTCATTCAGAAATAAACATCCTGACAAACTTTCTTTCAATTCCTTCAAAATGCGTTTCCATGCCCTCTTCCTTCTCAAAACATACATATTTAATTACTTGCAAAATCTCCTTAACAGCATCTATAACTCTCTGAATCTTAGTTTTTACTGAAAACCGAAAAGCAAAAGTTAGCATTTTCATTGGTAAATTTATGAACACATTTTGTAACTTTTAGAAGCATACGTTTTGTTGCTAATTTCATATATAACATTTTTGAAGATGTTTATAAATAACTACCTTTTAAACATTGGTGAAAATAGAAAGGACTTTAAAACTCAAACTAGTCTCAGTAAACATCTTCCTAACAAGACAGGGATGCCCCCTGTCACCACTACTGTTCAACATAGTTCTGGAAGTTCTAGCCAGAGCAATCAGACAAGAGAAAGGAATAAAAGGTATTAAAATTGGGAGAGAAGAAGTTAAACTGTCACTCTTTGCAGATGACATGATCCTGTATGTAGAAAACTCTACAGAGTCTATCAGAAATTTATTACAAATAATAGACAAATACAGTAAAGTTGCAGGCTACAAAA
>PVKE010025099.1:0-23307 GCA_004027555.1 Craseonycteris thonglongyai
ATGTCATTCATTATTGTTGCATGTTTTAGTGTGCCATCGCAAGAATGTCAGAGCTTGAATTAAGAACAAGGAACAAATACTAAATTTCTTGTTAAACTTGGCAAGAGTGGAAGTGAAATCAGGGACATGTTAAAATTCATGGATAAGTTGGTGGGGATAAAGCCATGAAGTAAATGGCAGTGTACAAACAGATTAAATGTTTTTCCGAGAGGAGAGGAAGTATTGCTGATTAAGAGAGGTCAGAATGTCTGTAATGAGCAGAACTGCCAAAAATGTTGCAAAAATTAATTGAATTGTCCATCAAAATTATTTGCTGACTATGAGAAGCATAGCACACCAAGTAAACATTGGTAGGGAAATGGTTAGAAAAAATCTTCACTGAAAATCTTCGCATGAGAAAGGTGTGTGAAAAAATGGTCCCAAAGGAGCTCACTAATGAATAAAAGCAAAGGAGAATCAAAGTTTGCCAAGAACTTTTGTAGAGGCAAGATGATGTTTTGGGCCATGTTATTACTGATGATGAAATCTGGGTATACCACTACAACCCTGAAACAGAGTATCAAAGTGCACAATGGAAGTCAGCCTATTCTCCACAACCAAAAACGTTCTATTAGTCCAAACAAGTGTCAAAACAATGTTGCTAATCTTGTTTTGATATCAGAGTGATTGTTCATTATGAATTTGTACCATCTGGACAAATAGTCAATCGAGTTGTGTATTTTGAAGTGCTAAACAGTGTGCATTAAAAAGTAAGACTTAAATGACATGAACTTCTTATCCACAACATGTTCTTACATCACAACAATCACTTCTTAGCCAGTAAACAAATAGCTGTATTGGAATGCCTTCCCTACTCACCTGATCTGGCCCCCAATGACTTCTTTCTTTACCTGAAGATAAAGAAAATATTGAAAGGAAGTCATTTTTGTGACATTCATGGCATCAAGAGTAATATGATGATGGCTCAGATGACCATTCCAGAGAAAGAGTTTCAAAATTGCTTTGAAGGGTGGACTAAGCATTGGCATGAGTTCACAACTTCCCAAGAGGAGTACTTTAAAGGTTAACATAGTGATATTTAGCAATGAGTTATGTACATAGCACTTTTTCTAGGATGAGATCGTAAACTTACTTGTCATAACTTGTACCTTATCATAATATAAATCTCTTTCAATCTTCTTTAAAAAACTGCTTCAATGACACTGTTAGTTGTCTCTAAACATGATTAGACTTTAAAAGGTCCAGAAAATAAAATAAAAAATCTATATGTATCTATTGGGAGACAAACAGCAAAATTTTAAAGGACAGGTAAAACTACTTTGCATAAATAATTCATTCAGTCACTCTACCATAAAGATTTAAAGGAGAATATCACATTCAAAGTAACAAATGGAAGAAAGACAGTGAAAGATTGGGAACTACCAGCATCTCTTCCTGGCTGAAGCACAGTATACAGGCCAGAGAGTGGCAGGGACTGGACTGTTGTCTCAAGTCTTGTACTCTGAAGGCAGATCCTGCTCTGTGAGGTCTTTCTGAAGGGATTGAAGCATCTAGGTCACATGACAAAATTTCTGTTTTAGGATAGTCATCTCATTGAGGGTACTGAACACGCTTAGAGGAAGTTGATCAAAGAGATATGAAGGTCAATTACAGAGGATAGATAACTGGGCCTAAACCAAGGAGGCAACAGTGGAGCAGATTTTAATGTAGTGACTAAATAGATGTTGGAGGTTTTGTAGGGAGAGTAGGGATGATAAGAGAGTGGTAGCTGAAAATGCAGAGTTGTCCAGGATTCCTCAGGATAGCTAGAATAACTATGTCATTAATTTTCAATATGAGAAAAACATAGAGAGGTAAAGGTTAGGCAGGAGGGGAAATGGTGAATTTGTTTTTGGACAAAACATTTTAAGTACCCCATATCACTCAAGTAGCATAATTTGGAAACCAAGCATATTTGGATAATAGTTGAAATCATATATTGAATTAAGTCACTCAGATAGAACCTATGAGGATTCAACACTAAAGGTAGAATTCTATGAGATGCTATGCTCTAGTGTCATTAAGGAAAGAAGAATCTATGCAGAATTCTAAGAAGAAAAGTCAACAGAGCTAGCAAGGGAACTCAAGGAGAGAGAAAGATACCCAGACACAAAATAGGAAAGTATCCCATGAATGACATGGAAAGATGGGTCAGTTGTTGTGAGAGGTCAAGTAAGGTAAGGACCAGAAAAATATTCTTTAGATGTGACTGATATACTTTAGTCAATACAAATGAGTCTGCTAAGGACAAGAGTGAATGGGTGAAATGTTGTTAGTGGGGAGATAAAAGGGAGATAGCAAGAGCTATGTTTTCTGTCAAGGAAAAGAGAGAGGGCATACAAGAGGAAAACAAAGTGAACTAACTGTTCACACTTAGGAGAGACCACTCCATATTTATTAGCTGATGAAAAAAGACTGATAGAGGATTGGACAGATTCAAGATGTAAGAGAGGGAAAATATTGACAGATTCAAGATATAAGAGAGGGGAAAATATTGAAATAATTAATAGCTTAAGTCAGTAGAAGAGATGGGAAATCCAGGGTACAGATAAAAGAATTTGGTTGAGAGGCAGAGTACTTCCTTCTTTAAGGCAGTGACAAGAGTGTTAAATGGGGTATCAGTTTGCTTATAATTTATGGTGTCATGACACTGCAGGCATCTGTGTCTGAGAAGCAAGTTGAATGTTTGAGGACAGTGTAAGACACTTGGAAAGGGTGATGTGGAGATGAAAATGGAAGATGATCAAGGAAGAAGATTATTGAGGACTGCAAACAGCTGAGGCTGGGAGCCCTGAATTGACAGTGATATCGATTTGCGTGGGGTTGTATATTCCTAAGGCAACATTTAGTGGTTTACCTATGAGAATAAGGAAATCAGGACTCTAGGCTATTCCAGATTGTGAGAAATTTCTTCATTATCCAGGAATTTTGGAACTAGGGCACCTGGAAGAGTTACTCAAACAAACATAGTGAGTTCACTATCCATTTGTAGGAAACAGGTTTAACTGCATGGAGACAACCTGGCATACAAAGGCATAACCTGGAAGTAGACACTGATGTATTGTTTAGAATGCTTTTACCCTGGATAAGTCTCCATAGCAAAATTTACACTTTAGAAGGAGAAAGATGATAGATATATGATGATAGATGATAGATAGATAGATAGATAGATAGATAGAGATGATAATCAGGTTCTCCAAACAAACAACTAAATAATTTTAAAAGAAGGTTCTTGTTTTTTTATTTCATTCACTTGTTGAACAGGTCACTTTAAGTATGAGTTAGAGAGACAGCAGTGGGCTCAGAAACAGGGCTGGACACTCTCAGGGCAGTGAAGTGTCTCTGTGTGCACACACATGCATATAAAACCACCATTAAGTATGCTTTTCTGATGCATATTTCATCAGTTTAAGAGAGACTTCAGGAATCAATTAAGCACTGTATGTTTTCTCCTTGACACAAAAATCTGGCAAGTTTTACTTTCTCAGTTTATTTAAGAAAAACAAACAAACAGAAATCCAGAGCTAGGGTTTCACTTGCTGGATTTTATTCATATTAGACTTTCCTTTTGAGGTAGACTCTCTATACTGGTCATTAGGCATTATGAGCACCCCTCCCCCCAGCTCCTCCCCAAGTGTCTTTTGTTGCCAACATAGCCCTAGCAAATGAAGAAGCTGCTAGGCTCAAGGAGTTTCTGGTCATGAATACCCCAAGAATGTATGGCTAACTCAATAGTTAGTGGTGGCTGCTCTTTTCTCAAGGACAATCTCCTACATAATTATAACAACATGGCCCATGATTGAGTTTCTTGAAGTTGTAGCAAAGTTTTCTAGATATCCTGATTATTCATGAGTTACATACTTTCTCACTAGACTCTCTTAAAATCTGACAGGAAAATCTCATTCCATCGCATTTGAATTAGGGAACTGTAAGAAATTTTTGTGGTCTCTCAGACTTACAATCATAAAATTAAGAATATGAACAGAACTTTGAAATTCCCTAGACTAATGGTTCTCTGTCATAGTGGCAAGATTCATTGTTGAGTCATGACTGAAGAGCAAAACCAAGAATCCATATAAAAAATAAATATAGTTAAATATAAATATATTTTAAATGGTGCAAGAGAAACCATAAACAAAGTTAAAATACAAACTGTAAATTGAGAAAAATATTTCAACACATACAGCAGATAATGTATGCCTATAATATCAAAATAACTCTTGCAAACAATCCAAAATTAGGCAAAAAAAAAAATTATGACTGAGCTCTATATAAACAGCAAATTCAAAGGCCAATAAACACATGGAAGGATACTCAACTTAATTGCAGGTTAGGAAAATGGAAGCTAGAATAACAATAAAATATAATTTCTCACCTGCCAAACTAGTAAACATGAAAAAGAATGGAAACCCATTCTAAACCGGAATGTGAAGAAAGGAGTCCATTTACACATTGCTGGTGGAAAGGAGAAGAATCTAAAAATGTCTATTAAGAGTAAAAACACATGCATTCTTTGATCCAATAATCCCAACCCTGGAAATGTATTCCATAAAAACTAAAGTAGATATTAAAAATATTAGTATAATACAAATAATCATAGCATTATTGGTAGAACCAAGATATGTGAGGGAATGCTCAAAAACAGGAGAGTAAATAAATAATTTGTCAGATATTTATATCATAAGACATTTTCAAGACATTAAGTGGAATGAATAATATCAGTATCCATTGATTTGGCAGCTTTCCAGTCATTAAGCATGAAAAAGGTAAGAAGCCAGGAAGTATACATAATATAATCCCATTTAGAAAAATAAATACAAATCTATTATTTACAGACATATATACAGTGTATGTACTTTAATATATGATTCCATGAACATAGAGATATATTTATAAAAGACTATATTAGATTGGTAACACTAATTAGACTCAGTTGGAATAAAGAGAAGTAAGTAAAATAGTCCCACAGGTATTAATATCAAAATTAGTTATAAAATTATTTATATGTGAGGGATAAATGTGTAGCAATGTATAAAAGGGTGTCCACTGAAAGTTGATGGGTTGTAGATGAGATTTCAGGCCTTTCTAACCATCTTTTTTTTATGATCTTTATTTTATTGTTTGAGAGAACATGAGAGAGACACACACACACACAGATAGAGAAAAGGGGAGGACCCAGAGGTCTTCATAGTTGTACATCATTAGTTGTCACATGGTTTCACTCCACACAGGTGGATGTGGGGCTACACAACGTGAGAACTAAACCAGGGACTTCCAATATGGAAGGTGAGAACCTTCAACACCAAGCCATCCTGGCAGTTATCAATTGCACCACAGTTCAGCATATGGCATTGCATGGGCTGGGGCCTGGAATCAAACACTAGACCTCGTGATTCCAAGGCAGGTGCTCAACCTTTGAGCTATCCTAGCATGCCCCTTATATTTTCTATATTTTATTTTATTTTTATAATTATCATGGGTAAAATGTATGGGCTCCATGACAGCCCAATGAGGCAGTCAAGCTCTTAGACTGATTTTTATGTACATTAAAATAGATTGGTAGCCAATGAACCAACACAAATTCTTTTTTTTTTTAAATATATTTTTATTTAATTATTTTTGACAGAGAGAGAGAGAGATACAGAGACAGAGACAGAGAGAGAACTGAACTGGGGGAGCTCCCAGTTCAGCACATGGTTCCGCACGGGCTGGGGCCGGGATTTGATCCTCGGTCCCCAGTGCTGCAAAGTGAGCGCCCAACCCACTGAGCTATCCCGGCTTCCCCCCAACACAAATTCTTAACCACCATATAGCACCTCTTCATGAAATTCCTGGCAGATAGTCTACCAGCCTTCTGAACATTTTTAGGTGTGAGATACTGATTACTCATAAAGATAACCTTTTTCCTTTTGGACCAGTTCCTATTGATAGAACATTTTTTCCTGATAATGGCCAGGATTGGTTTCTCATGATCCTCTGAAGCGATATTGTAGTAGTCAGATGTTATCATCTAGACTGAAACACATTTGAAGGTGAAAGGGGCTCCTGTTGCCTGGGTCACTGAAACAATAATACAAGCAGGACTGACCCAGGAAAACTGAGATGTCTGCTCTTCTGACGACAAGTTGAATTTGTTCTGTGTGGAATATAGAGGTATATTCCTGATTATGTATCTAGCATGTACCCTGCTTCTAGCAGCTGTCTGTGGGTGCCTAGGAAAAGCCATCACACTGAAGAGTACAACCAAAGGAGAGATTGGCCACTGGCAGCCTTGAATGTTAAGTAAATTCAGTTGCAATAAGTTTCCCTTCTTCGTGGATCTCACAGTGGTTATTAGTTTCTAGGATACCACTGCTTTGGAGAATATTTCCACTATTGTCATCTTTTTTTTTATTTTATAACTTTCTATTTAAAGATCAAGGGCTATTTTTCAATCTTCTTTCTAATGACACATAAGAATTAGTGACAACCTCAGGCTTCTGTAACACAGGCCCCACTGTCAGTGATAATAAGTTTAAAAGAGGAACTTTGAAAAAAAAAACCCACAAGTTTATGGAATTTAAGCTTTATGAGTATATTAGAAGCTTGGAAGAACCTTTGTGAAATCATGGGACACAGTACAGAGTTGAGACACACGCACATACCGACTATTTAATCTATTATTTATCAGTTAGGGTGCAAATGGCTTTGAACTCTATCTCATTTATTTTCTCAGGAACCAAGCTATACTTCATTATATAAAAAGAACAAAGTAAAGGGTAGAAAAAAGTTTAGAAAAGATGTTTAGACCCCAAGGGGACACTGACATCACTGCTTGATTGTTTCCATTCTAAAACTTGGTCAGATTTGGAAAAACAGCCAGTCACCAGCAACAACCAAGGTTTTTGTTTACACTTCCAAGAAGCTTCTGAGCAGAGCAGTGCCACTTGCATACTCTGGCTGTTTGTTTTACGGTATAAATTAATGGTCTTCTTGGTTTGGCCAAGAGCAGTGAATTCTTCTTTACAGACTCATTTTCCGTAGGAAAATAGTCATCTTTAACATATCTTCAATCCTAGGCTTCAAGCAAATTAAGCAAAGAACATAAAAAGTCAGAGGCTTAATGAATCTCCTTCAATCTCAGCCCTACTACTCATGGTAGGGAGATGTGATAAATATGGCAAGTGTGAAACTAATACTGCTGTTGCAGACATGCTTTGTTGAGAATAATTGATGCCAGGGCGTGAATCTGACAATGTGGGTTTCAGTCTTGCCTGGTTCTCTCCTTCCTTTTTATGTCTCCAGAGTCTCTTTAGTTTTGGTTTATTATGACTACCATCTGGCATTCCATGGAATAGTCCTCAAAGTCAGTAATTGGACAGTCATGTTCCAATATAATGGTTCCTCCCATTTCAGCTTCACCGACTCACATCATATTCTCCCAACACCAGCCTCACCCTGATGTCAATACTCAGTCCTAGAAGTCCAGTATCCTCTCTCTCCACCATGGCATTCTCAATTAAAAAATTCTAGGAGAATTTTACATCAGGTACAACCAGTACCGCTATTTCATGCAAACAGCCACCACGTGGGACCAAATTTCTGCTCATTCTTCTTTAGTCTTTTGTGGCTACCACCAGGCATATTCCCTCCACTCATGTGGTGGAACTAAAAGCAGTTTGAATATTGTTTTTTCCTGTCCATCAGTCCTCCCCTACTCCTACCCTCCAACTCCTACCATGCCCTACATATCACTTTCTTAATTGTAGATACAACTTTTCACATGCTACTTCCCATTGTGACCAAGAAATCTAAACTCTGGCTTGTTTCAGCTCACATGTTTTACAACAATTTGCTACAGAGAATTGGATTATAAAAGTAAAAGTAAACTGAATTCTTCAAACTTTTGGAATCATTGGTTTGGATTCCTACAATATGTATTTCAAAAGGTCTGCCTACTTTCAGCCTGCTTTCTTTCAGTGCATGAAGAGTATACACTAATTGTAATATGGGAGAAAATCAACAGAATAATCAGTAATGCATTCTAAATAAAAAATAAAATTGATTTAAAAATAAATTATCTATTTATTTTTACACTACTAGCCTTTTCTTTACCTAAAAGGCCTATGACCACTTCACAAAATGACCTGAGAACACCATATAGCCAGCTTCCACTCACCTTGAGTATGCAGGTCTATGAGAGCTGCACAAGCGAGGCTGTAGTATAGGTTATGGCTCATTGCTCACCACCAAAATTTCCATTGGTTGCTTCGGTCCTTCCACTTCTATAAAAGGCTCCACAGATTGTCATTATAACCCTATGTTTTTGTCGTTTTTTTTTTTAAGATTTATTTTATTGTTTTTTACAGAGACAGAGACAGAGAAGGAGGAGGACCCAAAGCAGTCTCCATGGTTGCACGTCATCAGTCTATGACATGGCTTTGTTCAGCTCACATGTGTGTGTGGGGGGGGCGGGCTGGGCAGGGTGGGAGCTGGACTGGGGGCCTTCCACATGGGAGGCACACCTCAGTTCAGCATATGGGTGCACATAGGCCAGGGCCGGGATTTGATCCTTTGTCCCTGGAACTGCAAAGCAAACACTTAGTCTACTGATCTACCCCAGCTTTCCCTATAGTCCTACTTTCTATTGGTAGTTTTCGTTTTGATTTCTCAAAGATTTGTTCAGTTTTATCTTTTGGACTTCCTTTAAATGTTTTAATGTCTGTCATCATTTTTTTAAGTCCCAAGGGCTCTTTCCAGGTTTTTTTTAATCTTTGATTTTTCTAAAAAATATAAATCACTTTCTTGTTTCATGGCTCTGACTTTTCTATGATCTTGATTATTTTTTGAAGTTTTTTTATTAATTTCTAACTATTTCTCTTCATTTGCCTCCTGACAGCTTATATAGCTCTATCTATATGTAATTTCTCTCTATTTCTACTTCCAGCACCCTCATCCAAGCTATCATTTTTATTACCTATACCTCTGTGATTGCTGATCATTTTATTGATGCTTCACACTGCAAGTAGAATGATCCATCACAGCACATAAATAATCATCTCATATACCTGCTTCAGTATCCTCATGTTTTCCCTTTAAGGCCTTATTATATTTCTCCAGCATCTTCTTATGTCACTATCTATATTTTGCTGACCTGTAGCCCTTTAAAAAAATAATTCAATTTCTTATAATCTTCCATGTAATAAGTTTTTTTTTTCACATACCTCTCTCTCATTCTTTTAAATTTTATTTGCTCTTCCATAGAAACATTTCTTAATGCTCCATTCTAGATGAGGTTGCTTTCTTTTCTCTATGCACACTCACAGGACCATATTCTTTCTCTGGAAAATTTATTTCAGTATGTTATTCTGAATTCACTAATGTGCTTAGTTTTCCCCTAGGATGTATAAGCCTCTTGAAGACAGGGGTCATGTCTGTTTTAGCTTGCCATTATTTCCCCACACTCAATAAATGAATGAACAGGTCTCTCATAGACTTTCTTAATTGCCTACTCAATATCTATTGTCTCATTTTTTAGTAACAGAAACTCTTTATTTGGGTAGGCAATGTGCCCAGATAAACTATAAGTTCCAGAGCCCATTGCAGATACAGTGCCCACGTCACATAGATTTGACCAATAAGTTATAAGCTAAACTCTAATAAGGGCCCTGGAAAAGATTTTGCTCTCTTGAAAAATGTTACTCATTTCTTCTTTGTTTTCTCCTCTTTTTTATACTGTAGTGCAGATGTGAAGCTGGATGTGAAGTAGTTATCATGCAAACATGCGGCAATAAGCATAAAGATTATAATCTCATATTTAGAAAGAAATAGCAGAACGATAGAAGAGCTGGAAATATTGATAACATCACAGACCCAAAGTACTAGCTCTGTAAGGCCAACCCCCAGACTTCTTATTAGGTAAGAAAAATAATAGCCATTTTGTCAAACCACTCTCCTTAATTTTCTGTGCCATAGAGCTGAATGCAATCTCTATGTGAGAAAGCTTCAGTCTATAGTATGTCATATTCATATTTAAATTCATACATGAAGTTTCTTATATATATGAAACTTTATCCTACTTTGAAAAATATTAGAGAGTAAGAACCTAAATCATGTGAGACATTGACCAGAAACTAGATGAATGTTAGTGAAATGGAAGTAGATCAGATACTGGAATCAACATTGGCCCTGCTGGCAAGTGGCCTTTAATGCTGATTATAGTATGCCTAATAATTTGAAGCAACCTTGCCTAGCATTTGAGTTATATCTCTGTAACACTGACCTTGTTACTTTTTTTTTATTTATTTTGACAGAGGAGAGAGAGAGAGAGAGATACAGAGACAGAGAGAGAACTGAACTAGGGGAGCTCCCAGTTCAGCATATGGTTCCACACGGGCCGGGGCCAGGATTCGATCCTCGGTCCCCTGCGCTGCAAAGTGAGCGCCTAACCCACTGAGCCATCCCGGCTTCCCCTGACCTTGTTACTTGATTAAAACTTTTGTTTAGATCAAGCTTGTTCAATCCTCAGTTTGTGGGCTGCATGAGGCCCAACACAAATTTGTAAACTTTCTTAAAACATTATGAGATTTTTTTTACTTTTTTTTTGCTCATCAGCTATCGTTAGTGTTAGTGTATTTTATTTGTGGCCCAAGAAACTTCTTCTTCTTCCAGTGTAGCTCAGGGAAGCCACATTCCCTCAAGCAATATTTATTGGGGACTCGCTATGGAACAGATGCTCTATTAGAGTCACAGCTGTGGTTGTGGAAATTATATTTCTATTCTTCAAATTCTTCACACTATCTTTAGTCATCAATGTTAAAATTAGTTTACCAGTTTCCTGATAGGGCAGTTAATATTTATTAAAACTGTAATTTAAATAAAATTTGTTTTTCAGAGTACCTTCATCAAAAAATATTATACCAAGAAGGGGACTGAGTTCCTCATATTGGTTAAATATAAATGTTTAATCCAATAAAAGATTTAGTTTTTGCTCATATCATAGTCCAATTGTGGAAGATTGGCCTTCCTCAGGGTCATTCAAAACCCCTTGTGGCTTTCTTTGTTTGGTTCTATTATTTCAGCGGGTCTCAGAATTATTATCTAAATACTCTGTGCCTTACTGGTCAGTGATGAGGGACACAAGAATGTGAAAGAGTCTTGGGAGAGTTGTATATCACTTTTGCCAGGACTCCATTGACCAAAATCCACTGTTTATTTCACTTTGATGCAAGGTAGGCTGAAGAATTAAGTGCACCCATGAAATCAGGAGGAAAAGAAAAAAGTTTTTCAGACATGTATGGAAAACTTAGCTAGTCAACTTATTGGTTCATAATCAAATTATCAGCATTACTCTATTACAAGAGTTTATGAGATTTATCAGTATTCTAACTTACTACAACATATTTTTTAAGATAATACTGTGGGAAATACTGTGGAGGTATAAAGATGTCTTGCAATATTCTCTCTATTTCTTTTTTCATCTTATTTGCTCAGTCATGACATTTAATTAAGTCTCTGTTGTGGGCATAAATTTTTCTAGCCTTTGGGGATATGAAAATAAATGGCACATGCCCTTCTCTCAAGGACATAAGAGTCCTGGTTGACAATAGGTGGCTTATCAATTAGCTAAGCAATGAGTAAGTTAAGCTCAAGGTCACAGCCCAGAGAAAGGTGTTCATATGAGTAAAGAGGCATAGAGAAAAGCAATACTGGGCAGGGAAAGGAGAAGCAATAAGGAAAATGTTCGTAAAAAAAGATTACTGATCAACTGTTATAGTTAGGTAGGTTCTAAATTCATCACTAGTTCTAAATTCATCCACTTGGGTTGGAATTATGGCTCCACAAGTTACTAATTGTATAATTTTAAGCAAATTAACTTCTCTGTTAAACTTCCTTTCAATAAAATCAGGATAATAATATTATTTTAAGGATTTATTTTATTGTTTGAGACAAATTGAGGATGAGGGCCCAGAGCAGTCTTCATAGTTGTACATTATTAATTGTGACACAGTTCCATTTCACACAGGTGAATGTGGGGCTGTGTGGGTGGAAACTGAACCAGGGACCTCCCACATGAAAGGCAAGGACTTCCACTGCCATTCCAGAGGTTACCAGCTGTGTCACTATTCAGCATATGGGTTTGCACAGTCCAGAGCCAGGATCTGATACCCAGTCCTCACAATTGCAAGGTAAGTGCTCAACCTGTTGAGCTATCCCAGCATCCCCAGGATAATAATAATTTTTAACTCAAAAATTGTGAAGTTAAATAAGATATATATAGAATACTGATTTGCACCCAATAAATATTCATCAAATGTTTCTTCTATCATTGTCATCATCACCATTATTATTGGTTATTTAAAAGGATGGGAAAATATAGTAGAAAATGCATTTCTAACTATAAGGAACAACATGTGAGAAAGCAGAAAAATATGGAGCAGTCTAGAGAAATTGGAAGTATGAAGGTTTCAAGTGTGTAATGAGATTGGGAGAATGGCCAACTAGGACAAGGCTGCTTGAAAAAGAGTCCCAGGAACCCAAGAAATTCAGATATCAGCCTGTAGGAGCCTCTGTTTTAGCAGGGATATGATGTGATCAAATTTCCATTGAGAAAGGTCATTTTGTAAAGGACCTTTTGGAAATGTAAAGGATGGATTGAGGGGTAAGAGAAAAGGTAGAGGATATAATTGGGAAATTGTTGTAAACATATACTTGCCTAGTACTGAGGTATTAATGCTAGCAAAATAGTTGATTTAAGAATTATTACAGAAATAGAATAAAGAAGTCTTGAGATTCATTGGCTATGGAGTAAAAGTCTCCAGGCTTGGGTCATGAGGTCATAGGTGAAGTTCATCATTCACTGATGATTAGGAACATAGTTGGTGTGTATGTGTGTATGTGTGTGTGTGTGTGTGTGTGTGTGTGTGTGTGTTTAAAATTTGCTTGTTTGGTTATTTGGATTGAGAGCCAATTAGATTAGTTTGGTTATTTTAAGTTTTAATACTTTGTGTAACACCCACTTAAAGATGCCACACAGAATCATGAACTCATAAATCTAGGAAGAAAAGCCAGAGAAGTGTGTGTGTGTGAGTGTGTGTGAGTGTGTGTGAAATAGAGAGAGAAAGAAAGAACAATCTAATTTGGAAATAATGTCAGTGGATAAGTAGAAGTTGAAACCATGGGTGAGCATAAAGGGGATTACTCCCAAGAGGATGGTAGACCATAAGTGAAACTTGAAGAACATTGGTTTCCAAACAATTTCTCAAAATGTGTCCTTCAGCTCACTAGTGTCACAATCAACTGGAGTGCTTGTTTCAAAAGCATGGTTCTGGGATAACCTCCAAAATTATATGGCTGTCTTTACTTTTTCCAAATATACATCTGATTGTATATAAAGATTTATTTTTATTGTTTCAGAGAAGGTGAGAGAAAGAGAAAGAGAAGTAGAGAGGGCCCAGAGCAGTCTCCATAGTTGTATATCATTATTTGTGACATAGTTTCATTCAACACAGGTGGATGTGGGGCCAAGTACCACCATGGGAACCAAATTGGGGGCCTCCTGCATGGGAGGTGAGAACCTTAGCCACAGTCATAGTGGTTTTAATTGTGCCATAGTTTAGCATATGGCTTTGTTTGAGCGGGGGCTGGGATTCAATCCCAGGACCTTAAGGTTAAAAAGTAAGAGTTTAACCTGCTGAACTATCCCAGCACCCTCTGATTGTATATATAATGCTTAGGTCCAGATCGACCCAGAAAGAGTTTGAGGGAGATATGGGAAATATGCATATTTAACAAGTACCCAGGTGATTCTAAAGTGCATAAATAATTGAGGTCCCTTATGAAGGGGTATTAAATTTACAGAGGAGATCAGGAAAAGGTAGCTAGAAGGGTAAGGGTAAAGCTAAGAGAGTAGGTCACAGAATAAGGACTTTGTCAAGGGAGAGGTCAGAAGGATGATATGCCACAAGGATGGCAACCAAGGCTAGGAATGAAAATGTTTCCTTGGATTCAGCAAATGAGAAATTCAGAAAAATATTGGTAATGCAAATTCAACAGATTAGGGAGGGTTTAGGAGGTGAGGGAGCAGAGAAAACATTTAGTGTTCTGATAACTTCAAGAAGCATGACTGAAAGAAAAGGGAGAGAGAAGTTAACAGCAAGAACAGCTGTGGTTGAAATTAATGAATTTTGTTGTTGTTCTTCAATTAAAGACAGTGAAGAATGAAAGATTAAAGCAATGCCCCCAAGAAGTTTTAAGCTTTAGAATGAGGAGCATACCAGTGAAGGATTAGGTTGCATGAAATCAGCAAGTCTTTCATGAAGACAAGAAGGAAGATGGGAAGGATGACTGTCAGCAAGATGGTAGAGTGAGGGGATGGAGTAAGAAAAGAAGTGATTCCATCTATTCTTCTGCATCCTTTATAGAAAGATTTTAGTGTTAGAGACTTGAAGGGGAAAAAAAAATGAAGATGTAGAGCAGTCATTGCTAATTACTATTTAAAGACATTTTCTTATTTTTATAGACAGCAGAGCTAGAAGGCCTGAGAAGTATGTGTTAGAAAAGAAAAAGATTCTATTTGACTAATTTCTACAGTCAGATCTGTTTCATTGAGAAGTCTCCATTTTTATTAGTAACACTGTTTGTGGTCCAGGGTACAAGAAGAAACAATAGAGAACTATGTTACAAGATTTCATTGGTAATAGTCATTGGAATGCCTTGATACTAAATTTTTTCATTCATTTCTTGGCCCTGAAGTGGTTAACAGAGCTGTTGAAAGTGCCTGGCTTCTATCTTGAAGTCTATCTTACTCTAAGAGACTCTGACATGAGGCTAAAGTCATAGAACATGGTGATTTTCATACCACTTCAAATGAAGCCTAAATCAGCTGTCAAATATTTACAGGCAATTTTCCTCATTACATAGAACTCTGTGATTATTACACTTGGGCAATGCTTGCATTTATTTGCACATAAGCATGTTAAGGTAGGGGAGAAGGATCCTTAAACTGTGCCAAAAATATGTCAAGGCACTCCAATATTACTCAAGATTGGATGGGATGAAATATTTGGTTCTTCCCCAGTGCTTGTCATCACCATTGCTCAGGTACCTCAGCTTACCATTTCCCTTCATAGACTTCCTTTTACATACCCCATACTGAAAAGGCAGAATTCTGCCTGTGCTATATAAAAACCCCGATGAGATCTCAAGACTTATCTATGGTGCATTTTTCAAGAGACTCGAAAAATTGCTGTGTTTAGGTGATAGGAATGCAAACTGAAATGAACCAAAAAAAGACACCTCCCAGTCTAAACATGGCTGACCAGGGACGTGAGACATGACTTACAGCCACGGAGAGAATAGGACCTTTAAAGGGCTATATGAGTCCATCTAAGGTCTTGGCAAATGAGATAATTGAAATCAAAAGATAAAAATATTTGCAACAGCTCATTTTTTACTTTATGAATTATGAAACTGACTAGCAAAAGGCAGGGTGTGTTTACCAACCCATTTTGGCTTGAATTCATGCCTGTGCAGAGCATAATTAATATATTTGCAGGCAATTTGAGTAGGGCATGCAAGACAACATGATGTAGTGAGAAAGATTTCCCATTTTTTAAAAAGATTTATTTTATTTTTTGGGAGGAGGTGAAAGACAGATAGACAGACAGATAGAGAAAGAGAGAGAGAGAGAGAGAGAGAGAGAGAGAGAGAGAGAGAGAGAGAGAGAAGGGGGAAGAGTCCAGAGCAATCTCCATAGTTGTACATCATTAGTTGTGACATGGTTTTATTCCACACATGTGGATGTGGGGACATGCAGGGTGGGAACCAAACCAGGGCCTCCTGTATGGGAGGTGAGAACTTTTGCTGCTGTGCCATCCCAGTGGTTACCAGTTGTGCATCAGTTCAGCATATGGGTTTGCACTGGCTAGGGCCAGTACTCAAATCTTGGACTTCCTGACTGTGAGGCAAGCACTCAACCACTGAGCTATTCTAGCATCCCCAAGATTTCCCAGTTTTATAGCCAGATAGATAAGGGTTAAAATCTTGGCTCTGCCACCCATAAGCTACATTAAATAAGTTTTTTTAACCTTTAAATTTCAGTCTTTTTACCTATTGAAGATTGGCATACATAACTCACGGATCATTGATTGTGAAGATGACAAGAAAAAGTGTTATGGATGAGCAAATGGACTAGTACTGTGGCCCGCTTAATACAGTCAGCTCAACAAGGGACATGGGAACGGCAACCGCATTTGTAGTAAATAAGAGTGCAGGCTCTGGTCTCACAAAGCCTACTCCAAAAGGCCAGTGTGGCCAGGTTTCTAACCTTTCAAATTGGAAGAGCAATAGTGCTGCTGCAAGGATTTAATGAGATTATGCTTATAAAGCCTTAGTACAGTATCTGAGACATAATTAATATCCATAAGTGGCAACTACTATTTTTACCAGGGTATATCACCCTTTATCATTTTACTTATCAACCACAGCTGATAACTGTGGTTATCAAAAAATCCTTTCATTTCATTAGGCCCCAGCACATTGAGGCCTTTCATCTTATTCACTACTTTTTTCTGACCTATTACAGTTCCTACCACACTGGAATTTAATGGTTCTTTAATGAAACCTTGTTGAATATTTAAATTAATAAATATCTAAAGTGCTTGTCACTTAGGAGATAGTAACATAAGTGCTTTTTCCTTTCTGACATTAGCTTCCCTTTCACTGATTTGAATGTTGGAAAATAACATTTCAATTTGTCATACTGTATATTTTTGGAAAAAAGAAAAATGAACCACTTCCACCAATAGCAAAAGGGTTTAGTCACAAGGGTGTCTGAACTTCTGGTTTCACTGAGCCACAATGGATGAAGAATTGGGCCACACATATGCATATTCTAACACTAATGATAGCTGATTAGCTAAAAAAAAAAAAATACACAAAAAAATTATCATAATGTTTTAAGAAAGTATACGAATTTATCCTAGGCTGCATGTGACCCAAGGACAGTAGGTTGGACAAGCTTGGTTTAGTGAAAGATAATTTAAAACCAACAATCTGGTTACTTTTGAGTGTATAAATTAAATGAGTTGGGGAAGCCAGAATGGCTCAGTGGGTTAAGTGCTCGCTTTGCAGCCATAGGGACCAAGGATCAAATCCCAGCGCAGGCCTGTGTGAACCCATATGCTAAACTGGGGTGTGCTTCCAATACAGGAGGCCCCCAGTTTGGTTCTTGCCCCCTGGTTCAGCCCCTGACTCGAGGGGGCATGCCTCCCATGCTGGAGGCCCCCAGCCCAGTTCCTGCCTTTCGTGGTCCCCACTCACCTATGTAAAACAAAACCATGTCAAAAAGTGATGAAGTTCAACCAGAGAGACTGCTCTGTGCCCTCCCCTTCTCTCTGTCTCACTCTGTCTCTCTCTGTCAAAAACAATAAAACAAATCTTTCAAAATTAATTAATTAATTAATTAAATGAGTTAAGTAGCGTTAACTCAGGATATTGGCAAGACAACTATCAGACTCTGGCAGTTTCATTTTTATTATTTTTCTAAGGTGGGTGCATAAAATTTTAACCCAGGGAGATCCAAGATGGTGGCATGAGAGGAGAACGCTGATAACTGCCCGGGAAGGGCCTTGTGAACAGAGGGGAGTCCACAGGGGAAACCCAGAGAAGAAACCTCAACTAAGAAAACCACACAACGCAGAACAACACACAAAGTTTAGAGAAAAAAGGGGAGAGCAAGAGAGGGAAAGGGAAGCAGCGGTTCGCGGACAGAGACTCGGAGCACGGCCCGGGGCTGGCAAAAAGAAAGGGGGTTTGGGGGACTATGGTCAAAGTGGAGCTGGATCGAGGGCGGGCTGGAAGCCGAGACCTAGGGAGCGTGGAATCCCCACAAGACTGTGGACAATTTAACATCCGAACTCAAGGGACAGCACACAGTGCCCTAACCAGATCACAGAGCCTAAAGTGGAACAGGGACTGTGGAGCAGGGCGGCTGCACTTCCGGGCGGGCGGGGTGAGAGCGGGGCGCCGGGCCACAACTCAGCACCCCTGATTTATGGAGGAGATTGGCTGTGAAGGAGCGCCTTCTGAGGACAGGGCTCTTGGAGTAAGGGCTGGGGCTTGAGTGGGCATAGCTCCATTGGATGTGCTTGGAGTGAGTCCTGTGGTCTCAACAGAGCTGGGAGCATAGAGCAGCTGCCACCCAAGCTACGGCCTCTGCGCAACTGGCTTCCGGTGCCCTGCCCACCGGGCTAACACGACACCACTGCTTGCTTGCCAGCGCGCAGTTGAGCTTTTGGTGCCACGCTTACTGGGCCACTGTGGCGCCGCTGCCTGCACGCAAGTGCGCGGCTGGGCTTTTGGCGCTCCTCCCACTGGGCCGCTGCGCATCTCTGCGTGCTTGCACCCGGGCTTTCGGTGCCCCGCCCACTGGGCCTCTGGGGAGTTGCGCACATGCAACTGGGCTGCCGGCCGGGTCTCCGTGGTGTCATTGCCTGTGCATGGGACTGTGTGGCTGACTGGGGCCTCTGCCAAGCCCCAGCCCATCCAAGTGCTGCCCTGGGGATGTGGCTTACAGATACAATTGAAGGAGGGGCAGCCAGGAGGAGGAAAGACCAGAGATCCGGATCCCACCTGCACTGAACCACCAGCCCCCATGCTGAAAGAGGAATCTGCTATTGTGTCTCAGGTCCACCCTAGCTCCTACTCACATGCCCCCAACCCTGGCCACACCTTTACTACCCTGCTATCTAACAGCTAAGACAGCAACCTGAAGTGCCCCAGGACACAGAAGCTGTCTGCTTCCCCCAACCCTCTCCCAAAATCTTCTTCTCCCACAACTGAATCCCAAAAGAAAAATAAAGAGAAGCCCATCTGCTAGGCAAACCCCCAGAGGGAAAACAGACTCATGTGTAAAGCAAAAAGAACCACATCAAACACAATGGAAACCTCAGAATTCAAAGCCCCTCCAGAAGATCAGGGGCAGTCTTTAGCAAAGGACCTTGCTCACTTGGAATCAAATCTAAGTGAAACAGAATTCAGGGCTGCATTAATCAAGACACTCAGAGAGCTCACTCAATGCTGGCAAAGTACCCAGACACAGTTAAATGACCTCGACAAGAAATATTCTGAGCAAAATGAGTACTTTACCAACAAAATTGAGAAGCTAGAGCAGAACCAAAAGGAACTCCTTGAAAGGAAAGGCATCATGGGAGAGATGAAAAAAGAACTGACCAGCATAGGTAACAGGGCTGACCAGCTAGAGGAAAGGATGAGTGAAATTGAAGATACAAACATGGAAATGTCACAGAGGGAAGAAGAAAGGGAAAGGAAAATCAAGAGAAATGAAAGAGCCCTAAAAGAACTTTCTGACTCCATCAGAAAGAACAATATTAGAATAATAGGGGTACCAGAAGGAAGCGAGATGAAATCCTCTCAGAGTCTACTAAAACAAATAGTGGATGAAAATGTCCCTAACCTGTGGAAGGAATTACAGCCCCAAATCCAAGAGGAAAGCAGAAGCCTTAACTTCCTAGACCCTAGCAGATCTTCTCCAAGGCACATTGTTCTGAAGATGACAAAAATCAATGACAAAGAAAAAATCCTCAAGGCTGCCAGGGAAAAACAAAACATAACTTTCAAAGGAAAACCTATCAGGTTGTCACCAGACTTCTCAGCAGAAACTCTGCAAGCCAGGAGGGATTGGAGCCCAATCTTCAAAATATTAAAAGAGAGAAATTTCCAGCCAAGAATTAACCATCCAGCAAAATTAACCTTTAGATATGAAGGAGGAATTAAGGCCTTTACAGATATACAGAAGCTGAGGGAATTCTCCAGCTCAAAATCGGCACTCCAAGAAATACTAAAGGAGGCTGTCTGACCTGAATCCAGAAATCAAAATAAATGGAGAAAAGTTGGGACAACAAAAAAAAATAAAAAGGAAAGAAGAAATGGATACAGGATATCCTCATATATCAATCATCACCCTGAATGTAAATGGACTGAATTCACCAATAAAGAGGTACAGGGTAGCAGACTGGGTTAAAAAACAAAATCCAACCATATGCTGCCTACAAGAGACACACCTCAGCCACAGGGACAAACATAGACTCAGGATAAAAGGATGGAAAACAATACTCCAGGCAAATGGCAGTCAGAGAAAAGCTGGAGTGGCCATACTGATTTCTGATGAAAAAGACATCAGGATAAAAACAATAATAAGACATAAAGATGGACATTACATCTTGATAAAAGGGACAATACAAAAAGAACACATCACACTCATCAATATATATGCTCCGAATCAGGAAGCACCAAAATTTATAAAGCAACTACTAGCAGATCTAAAAGAAGAATTTGAAAAAAATAGAATTATAGTAGGGGATCTAAACACCCCCTTGACAACATTGGACAGATCATCCAAGCAGAAACTAAATAAGGAGATTGGGGAAGCCGGGATGGCTCAGTGGGTTAAGTGCTCACTTTGCAGTGGTGGAGAATGGGGATCGAATCCCGGCCCCAGCCCGTGTGGATCCATATGTTGAACTGGGAGCTCCCCCAGTTCAGTTCTCTCTCTGCCTCTGTCTCTGTATCTCTCTCTCTCTCTCTCTCTCTCAGAAATAAAAATAAATAAATAAAAACATTTAAATAAATAAATAAATAAATAAATAAATAAGGAGATTGCAGCTTTAAATGATACATTGCAGGTAATGGACATAATTGACCTTTACAGATCATTCCATCCTACAACAAAGGGCTATACATTTTACTCTAGTGCACATAGAACATTTTCAAGGATAGACCATATCCTGGGACTTAAGTACAACCTCACCAAATTTAAGGGCATCTAAATCATACCAAGTGTATTCTCAGACCACAAAGCATTGAAACTTGAGATCAATTGCAAAAGATCAAGTGCAGAGAGAACCACATATATGTGGAGATTGAACAACATGCTATTAAAAAGTAGCTGGATCAAAGAGGAAATTAAACAAGAGATTAAAACATTTGTAGAAACGAATGACAATGAAAACATGACATACCAGAATTTCTGGGAAACAGCAAAAGCAATATTAAGAGGATAATTTATATCATTACAGGCCTATCTTAAGAAACAAGAAAAACTACAAGTAAACACCCTCACATCACATCTTATAGAGCTAGAAAAAGAAGAACAGAGGTCCCCCAAAGCCAGCAGAAGTAAAGAATTAATAAAAATCAAAGGGGCACTTAATGAAATTCAGAATAGAAAAACAATAGATAAAATTAATGCCACAAAGAGCTGGTTCTTTGAAAAACTAATAAAATCGACAAACCACTGGCTAGGCTCACCAAAGCACAAAGAGAAAAAGTTCATATTTCCAGAATACGGGACAATAAGGGAGACATTACAACTGATGCTGCAGAAATACAAACAATCATAAGAGATTACTATGAAAGACTCTATGTCAACAAATTTGATGACCTAGAGGAAATGGACAAATTTCTAGAAACATATAGTTTACCTAAACTGAACCAAGAAGATTTGGATAACGTAAATAGACCAATCAACAGTACAGAACTTGAAACAATTTTCCAAAAGTTGCCCAAAGGCAAAAGGCCTGGACCAGATGGCTTTACCAATGAATTCTACCAGTCATTCAAAGAAGAACTAACGCCCATCCTCCTCAAACTACTCCAGAAAATTCAAAAGGAGGCAGTACTACCCAACTCTTTCTATGAAGCTAATATCATTCTAATACCAAAACCTGCGAAAGATAATACCAAAAAGGAAAACTATAGGCCAATCTCACTGATGAACACTGATACAAAAATCTTAAATAAAATTTTAGCTAACAGAATACAACAATGTATTAAAAAGATTATTCACCATGACCAAGTGGGATTCATCCCAGGGGCTCAAGGATGGTTCAACATACACAAATCAATCAATGCAATCCAGCACATAAACCAAACAAAGGATAAAAACCACACGATTATCTCAATCGATGCAGAAAAAGCATTTGACAAGATACAACACCCATTTATGATAAAAACACTGAATAAAATGGGAATTGAAGGAAAGTACCTCAACTTAATTAAGGCCATATATGAGAAACCCTCAGCAAATATTATACTGAGTGGGGAAAAGCTGAAGCCTATTTTCCTAAAATCAGGAACAAGACAGGGATGCCCCCTGTCACCACTGCTGTTCAACATAGTACTAGAAGTTCTAGCCAGAGCAATCAGACAAGGGAAAGGAATGAAAGGTATTAGAATCAGGAGAGAAGAAGTTAAACTGTCACTCTTTGCAGATGACATGATCCTGTATATAGAAAACTCTAAAGACTCTATCAGAAATTTATTACAAATAATAGACAAACACAGTAGAGTTGCAGGATACAAAATCAATGTCTCAAAATCAACTGCATTTTTGTATGTGAACAATGAAACTTCAAAAAGAGAGATGAGAAGATCCATTCCCTTTGCCATTGCAAACAAAAAATGAAATACCTAGGAATAAATCTAACAAAGAATGTGAAGGACTTATACACTGAAAACTATAAGACACTCTTAAAAGAAATTAAAGAGGACACAAAGAAATGGAAAGCCCTTCCATGTTCATGGATTGGAAGAATTAACATAGTTAAAATGGCCATACTCCCCAAAACAATATACAGATTCAATGCCATTCCCATCAAAATCCCACAGTCATTCTTTCAAGAAATAGATTAAAAAAATCATCAAATTTGTGTGGAACCACAAAAGACCACGAATCGCAAAAGCTATCCTAAGAAAAAAGGATAAAGCTGGGGGCATCTCACTGCCTGACTTTTATCTGTACTACAAAGCCTCAGTAATCAAAACAGCTTGTTACTGGCAGAAAAATGGACCCACGGACCAATGGAACAGAATTGAAATCCCAGAAATAAACCCACAAATTTATGGACAGAATATTTTTGATAAAGAATAAAAATATATACAGTGGGGTAAAGAAAGCCTCTTCAGTAAATGGTGCTGGGAAAATCGGAAAACCACATGCAGAAGGCTGAAGGTGAACTGCGATCTCTCACCATATACCAAAATTAACTCAAAATGGAATAAAGACCTCCAAATAAGAAAGGAAACAATAAATTGCATAGAAGAAAACATTGGCACTAAACCTGTGGACCTGGGATTCAGGGAGGACTTTATGAATCTGACCTCATTGGCAAGGGAAGTAAAAGCACAAATCAACAAATGGGACCTTATCAAGCTAAAAAGCTTCTGTGCTGCGAAAGAAACCATCAACAAAGCAAAGAGGCAACCAAC
>PVKE010025100.1:0-23308 GCA_004027555.1 Craseonycteris thonglongyai
ACTCAATGGTTTGATGTTTACCTGGAGAGGAGGGAGGAGGAGGGAGGGAGAGTTGTGGGAGGAGGGGGGAGTGGGCACCAGATATGTGGGGTTGGGGGGGGGGACCTGGTTCTGGGAGCTGGGCACATAATGGGATGTATGGGTGATGTGATGTGGAGTTGTACATTGGGAAACTGTCTGATTGTTGCCAACCAATGTCACCCCATTAAATTTAACAATAAAATACAGTGGTACCTCGGTTCATGAACGCTTCTGTTCACGAACAACTCGGTTCACGAACAGAAAAGTTCATCAAAATATGCTCCGGGTCACGAACTCTGCTTTGGTTCACGAACCGGAGCCGCGGCCATTTTAATGCTATTTCCTGGCTGTCACATGTTTGTGACTTCCTGTAGGAAGATCGTGGAGAGAAAGAGACACAGAAAAAAGTACACTGTGAGTACTTTCAGTAACTTTTTTTGATTTTTGTTGTGCTCTTTCTACATTACTATACTGTACTAATGTGTATTGTAATTTGTTTCATATTTTTTGTGCTTCAAAAACCAAAAAAAAAGGTCAGAACGGATTAACCGGATTTACATTGAACCCTATGGGAAACTTTGCCTCGGTTCACTACCAATTCGGTTTGCGACCAGAGTCAGTTCACGAATTAAGTTCCTGAACCGAGGTACCACTGTATAATAATATTAAAAAAAAAAAATTGGTTGAATTTTTATACATCAATAACAAATGATCAGAAAAAAAAAATAAAGAAAAGAATTCCATTTACAATTGCATCAACAAATTAAATATACAGTAATAAATTTAACCAAGGTAATAGAGGACCTGTACTAAGAAAATTATAAGACATTAAAGAGAGAAATTTAAAAAGATACAAATAAATGGAAACATAAATCATACTTGTGAATATAAATAATTAATATATTAATACTTAAAATGTCCATACTGCCCAAAGTAACCTATAGATTCAATGCAATCTCTATCAAAATACTAATGACATTTTTTTAAAGATTTATTTTTACTGTTTTTTGACAGAGACAGACAGAAGGGAGAGGGCCCAGAGCTGTTTCCATACTTGACAGCATTAGTTTTCCATATAGTTTCACTTCATAGGTGGTCATGGGGCTTATCAGGGCAGGGACTGGGCCAGGAGCCCCCTGCATAAGCCCCAACAGGAACTGAACTGGGAGCACACCCCAGTTCATCATATAGGCCCGCCTGTGCTGGGGCCGGGATTCAATCCTTCAGCTCCAGGGCTGCAAAGTGAGAGCTTAACCCCCTGAGCCATCCCAGCATCCCATTAATGACTTTTTTCACACAACTATAATACCATTGTAAAAAATAATTATATCAAGTATTCTGGGAAAGTTAAACCACTAATTGTTGAATATCCATTATTTGGCAATGCTCTATTGATGACATTATAGAACACTAGTTGTTAGTTAAGACAACTTGAAAAACCTTGTATATTACCCAAGTTTTCACGGCTAGTAATTGGAAGACCTGGAATAAAAATTCAAGATTTCTGAGATGCCAGGATAACTCATTGGTTGAGAGCTTGGCTCACAATCATGAAGTCCAGGGTTTGGGGGTTGATTCTGGGTCCCCGCCTGTGCAAACTTATGTGCTGAACTGAGACTCAACTGGTAATCAATATCCACGCTGGGTGACAAATGTTACCACCTCTCAATGAGGCTCCTTGTTCAGTTCCTGTCCCAAACAGCCCCACATCCACCTGTGTGGAATGAAGTCATGTCACAACTAATGATGTACAACTATGAAGATTGCTCTGGGCCCTGCCCCCTTTTCTCTCTCTCTCACCTCCTCTCAAAATCAATAAAATAAATCTTTAAAAAAAATAATGCTTTTAATTTCCTAGTAAGATTTTATATACATAAATGTAAGAAATATATATTTATACAAATGTACATATATTTAATATATATAACATTAAATATTTAATACATTATTATGCTTGATATTAAATATTCATGTTAAATGTTGATTAACACACATTAATATAAATTAACATATTGATTAATGTAGATATTTAATAAGTGTATTAAATATTCAATACAGTGTTCAATATTTATGAATTAATGTAAGCAAGAAAGGTTATTAAAAACAAATGAAGTTGTTGTTTTTCCACTATAGGGGAAGAAGGAATAAATAAATTCACGTCTTAAAACAAAATAACTTTTGAACTTGACTTTTATGGCTGAGAAAATGTAAATAGTGGCAATATTCATAAACAAGTTTTAGAAAAGTGCTCTAAGATGGGTAATTTGGCAAGCAATGATATATGGAGAGAGTACTGTATTCATAGAGATGAAAGAATAAATTTAGGTAATGAATGAGAGGAACTGCATGTGGGTGAGTTTCAAAATATAAATAATCTTGAGTGCTTCACTAAGTAAATTAGACTAATGGAAGATTTTAGAATAGAACAATGAGTTTAAAAAATGTAGAAACACAAAGAAGAAAGTGGTTGCAAGATAACATGAGGTTAAATAAGATTAGTTATTCTGCCACTTTAATAGTCCAACTGAAGGATTAGAACAAAATGAACAAAACCTAGGACAGTAGCATTGAGAAGCAGAAGTAGAACAGATTCAGAAATAATTAGGAGAAACTGTTTTTGTCCTAAGGCTTCCCTTATTCAGGATATTAGTTTCTCATTCTTGCTGCAATTTGGGTCTCTAAACTAGGTTTTTATATTTAAAAAGGGAATAATAAAAGTGAGCTACATTAATGGTAATTTTAATGTTACTGTGTCATTAGTGGTATAATGTTCAAATAATTTGCTATAAAAATATTTTTAAAATGTTTATTCCTTCCACATGTTATTATTAGGATTGAGGATTAAAGAGGATAGATAAACCCATAACTGTTGCTTTGGGATATGTGATTTCCAGAAAATCCAATAAAGACTTTTTCTCTAAACAGATTCATTAACAATTGAGATGCAGACAAGGAAACTGAGCAAGCAGTTATTCAAATGTTACCTTTATTAATAATAGAAAATAGTGCTGGAAAAGAGATCATCACAAGGGAAAAATCTGCCTTGGAAAATATCAATATAAAGAAAAATACCTGTTATCTGTTTTTGTTTGTTTGTTTCTGTCTGTGTCTCTTTTTTTTCTCTCTCTCAGCTTCCCTCCCTTTCATCTTATTTTCCTTTCTTTTTAAAATTAGTTTGTTCCTTGAAGGCAGAGTTATCACAAACACAAACAAAGAATTAACTGTGTACTGCAATGCATACTCAGTAGCTTCATCATACTCACTAGAATTTACTGATTTTTCTATGGACATGCTGACATATAAACAGACTGATTAAAAATAAGAAATAATAGTGGTATAGCAGAAACAGCCTCTCTAGGTGTGAAATAAGTGGGTTCAAGTAGGAATGACATAGGTAATTGCCATTCAAAAGCTACTCTTTGTAGTCCAGCCATAACAATACAGAGACTTCTAAGACTTTTTACCTCTCTTCTGTTTTTCATTTTTTAATTATTTTAGAATAGTTTTGTATTGTATTTTATAGAATAGTGTATGTTTCAGAAAAGGTGCAAAGTCAGTAGAATTCTGATTGAATTCTGCATTCAATTTCCCTGATATCAATATCTTAATTTCTATTTTATTTAGTTTTTTGTTTATAATTACCATGCTTCAAAATGAAGAAACTGATATAGATACACTGCCAATTGATAAACTCTAGAATTTAATATTTTATTAGTTCTTTTTTTAACCTAGTGTTATAGTTTTATCCCAAAATTCTATCTAGGATTCCACATAAAGTTAGTTATGTCTCCTTAGAATTCTCTTGGCTGTGATGGTTTCTTGGATGTACATGATATTTCAAGACCTTAAGACTTTTGAGAAGTACTAGTCAGGTATCTTGTAGAACATCCATGAATTATGGTTTCTCAGTTGTCTTTCTCAGGTTTCCAAGGACATATATTTTTAATAAGAATAACACAGTGGTAAGCAGTCATCTTCATCACTTTATACTGTGCGTAAATCTAATCAACATTATTTATCACTGCTGTCACTTTTGGTCACATGACTAGGGAAATATTTGTCAGGTTCCTTCGCTTCTCTTATCTCCTTTGTGTACTATAGTTTTGAAATAAAGTCACAAGTGCAACACACATTTATGGGAGTTATTCTGCACCTTCTTAAGGGGGAGAATCTACATAAATTATTTGGAATTCTTATGCAAGAAAGAATTTTGTCTCTTCTTTTTTTGTCATACATTAAATCATTTATTTCTATTAGCATGTGTCTCAGTCAGCTTAGGCGGCCACATATACTGGGTAGCTTAACAACAAAATTTTATTTCTTAGAGTTGTGGAAGTTTGAAAGTCCAAGAACAAGGAAGATTTTGTTTCCTGGTGGACTCTCTGGCTTTTAGAGGGCCGCCTTCTTTCTGTGTCCTCATGTGACCTAAAGAGCGAGAAACAACTTTGCAGATAAGAGCTCCAATGCCTTCATGAATATTCCACTTCATGACCTCATCTAATGCTAAGTACCTCCCCAAATACTATAATTTTAAAAGGTATGGCTTCTGCATATAATTTTTGCAGGGACAAAATTTGATCCACAGAAACGTGGTTATACTCCATCAGTATGTAATTAACTTTTTTCTCCCCTCTATTTGTTCTACTTTTGGCCTTTAAGTCTCTTTCAGTTGATTCCTGTATATCTTTGACATACCTCTTTGGCTTTGAACACTTCCTTAATTTCTAACACTACAAGATGCTTGAAGCTCATCTTGTTTATTTCTGGTCCCAGATTTAGAATCAGTCATTTCCCTCATTATTTATTGAATATTGGTATTAGAACCAAGATCTAGACATTGGATGTGCTCATTGATACTAGGGTATTATTGCTACTAAGTTATCTGAGTCAGGAGACATATGTAGAAAATATATGTGTGCATGCTAAATTGTACATTCACTCATATCTATAATTGTGTTTTATATATATACACACACACACTTATATCCATATTAAGCTAAGTGTGAATTATAATGACTCAAATTCAGTACCACAGAAATCATTTTAGCCTTCCTCTCTGCTTATATATAACATTTCATTCCAAAAAACAAAGAAACACAAAAACCCGCCACAAAACCCCTGCTGCCACCATATGCCATTTATTTATTTATTCGTTTGTTTGTTTATCTATTTATTTATTTATTTAATTGTAGGGAAAGGCACAGGTCTGTTTGTAGGACTGCTTGTGCAATTCTGGTTTTTTTTGTGATAACGTACAAATTTGATGATTTTTAAAAAAATATCTATTACTTGGAAAAATGTCTTTGGGATTTTGACTTTGATGAGAATTGCATTAAATCTGTATATTTTTTGGGGGGTAACATGGCCATTTTAATGATGTTGATTCTTCCAATCCATGAACATGGAATATCTTTCCTTTTTTTTTTTTTCCTTCTTCAATTTCTTTGAATAGTGTTTATAGTTTCCTGTATATGTCTTTCACATACTTTGTTAAGTTTTATTCCTAAGTATTCTTTTGTTGTAATTGCAAAAGGTATTGTGTTTTCTATTTATTTTGTGAAGTTTATTTTTTAGCATATATGAATTCAGTGTAATTTTATACATTGATTTAGTATTCTGCAACTTTGTTTATTTGTTTCTAATAGTTTTTTGGTAGAGTGGTAATAAATTTCTGTATAAAGAATCATGTCATGTGCTAAAAGTAACAATTTAGCTTATTTATTCCTATTTTGAATGCCTTTTATTTCTTTCCCTTGCCTGATTGTTTTGGCTAGAACTTTCAGAACTATATCAAATAATTGGTGACAGAGGACATCCCAGTCTTGTTCCTGATTTTACAAGAAAATATTTCAGTTTCTCATTATTTAGTATGATATTAGCGAATGGCTTGTCATATGTGTTTTTTATTATGTTGAAGTACTTCCCTTCTATATACATTTTATTAAGTGTTTTGATCACAAATAATGTATTTTTTAAAAAGATTTATCTTATTGTTTTTGACGTAGAGAGATAGAGACAGGGACAGAGAGAGAAAGAGAGAGAAGAGGGAGGGCCCAGAACTGTCTCCATAGCTGTACATTATCAGATTTCTACGTAAGTTCATTCCATACAGGTGGGCAAGGGGCCACACAGGGCAGGAATTGGGCAGAGACCTCCTGCATGGGAGGCATGGCCCCTCAAGCTGGGGGTTGAATTGGGGACCTCTCACATGGAAAGCTCAGCCTGGTGAGAAGTGAACTGGGGGCCACACCCACTTCAGCATACGGGTCTGCATGGGCCAGGGCCAGGATTTGATTCCTGGACCCCAGACCTGCAAAGCAAGCACTTAACCCGCTGAACCATAGCAGATGCCCAAATGATGTATCTTGTTAAACATTTTTTTCTGCATCAGTTGATATAAACATGATTTTCACTTTATATTTTGTTTATCTGATGTATCACACTGATCAATTTGCATGTTGAACTACCCTTGCAACCTTGGAATGAGTCCCACTTGATAGTGATGTATAATTTTCTAATGCATTGTATTCTATTTGCTAGTATTTTGTTTAGGATGTCTGCATCTGTGTTCATCAGAGATATTGGTCTATAGTTGCTTTTGTTTGTTTTTTGTTTTTGTCATTCTGTGTGTGTCTCTGTGATCCTTATCAGGCTTTGGCATCAGGGTTATTTGGCCTTGCAAAATGAGTTAAGAGCTATTACCTCTCCTTCAGTTTATTGGAAGATTTTGAGGAAAGACAGATGTTAATTTCCTTTTGATTGTTTGGTTGAATTTGCTTGTGAAGCCATCTGGTCCTTGACTTTTGCTTTAGAGGAGGTTTTGGATGATTGGTTCAATTTCCTTACTATTGATTGATCTCTTCAGATTATTCAGTTCTTCAAGGTTCAGTCTGGACAGGCTATATGCTTCTTGAAACTTGTCCATATCTGCTGTTATTAAATTTGGTGGCATATAGTTCTTTATAGTATTTTCATATGATTCTTTGTATTTCTGTGGTAGCAGTTGTAATTTCTCTTATTCCATTTCTTGTTTTGGTCATTTGTATCCTTTCTCCTTTTACCTAAGTAAGTCTAGCCAGGAGTTTGTCAATTTTATTAACTCTTTTTTAAAGAACCAGCTCATTGCTATACTATTTTTTCTGTTCTTTTTTTGTTTTTGTTCTCTATTTTATTTAGTTTTCCTCTAATTTTTATTATTTTCATAATTCCACTTATTTTGGGTTTCAATTACTATTCTTTTCCTACATTTTTTGAGATGTAATTTAAGGTTGTTTATTTGAGATTTTTTGTATTCTGAGATAGGCCTGTTATGATATAAATTTCCCTCTTATTACTGCTTTCACAACATCCAAATAATTTTTAATAGGATGTTTTTATTCTCATTTATTTCTATGTATTTTTTTAATCTTTCTTTTATTTCTTCTGTGGCCCAGTAATTTTCAAATAATATGTTATTTAATCTTTATATAAATGTGTATTTTCCTGCTTTCTTTTTGCAATTAATCTTTGATTTCAATGCTTTGTGGTCAGAGAATGCACTTTTTATAATTTCAATCTTTTTAAATTTGCTGATGCTAGTTTTATGTCACAGAAAATTAGTATCTATTCTTAAGAATCTTCCATGTGCACTAGAAAAAATACGTATAGTTCTGTGTTGTAGGATGAAGTGCCCTGTAAATGTCAATTATGTCCACTTGCTGTGTATATTATGTAAGGATTATATATTTTTATTGGTATTCTGTTTAGATAATCTGTCCATTGCAGTTAATAGGGTGTTTTGGTCTACTACTACAATTGTGACTTTGGCCATTTTCTCTCTTTAGTTCTCTTAATAGTTGCTTTGCAAATTTCAGAGTCTCTTTATTGGGGGTATATAAGTTAACAAGTTGTATCTTCTTGCTGTATTATCTTCTTTATCATTATGAAATGTTTATAATTGTCTCTTATTATCTTTTTTATCCAGAATCTGTTTCATCAGATATAAGTACGGCTATACCCACTTTTCTCTCAATGCCATTTCTTTACAGTATTATTTTCCACTTTTTTACTTTCAGTTCATATTTATTCTTATAGTCTAAATGTGTCTCTTGTAGGTAGTATATGCTTGGGTTTTGTCTTTAAATCTAGTATGCTAAAACATGACATTTTATTGGTAAATTTGGTTCATTTACATTTAGGGTGATGGTTGATATATAAAGTGTTTTGTTTTTTATTCTTTTAATTGTTAAATTTATTGAGGTGACATTGATTGATACCAATTACATTGTTTCCAGGTGTACAATTCTACATTATCTATACATCACATTAAGTGCTCACCACCCAGAATCAGATCGCTTTTCATCACCATATTTTTGATTCTCCTCCCTACTCGCCCCCCAATTCTCCCACTCACCTCCTCCTTACCCTCAGGTAACCACTGAACTATTGACTGTGTCCATAAGTTTTTGTTCCTTCATTTCTTTCAGGTTTATATTCCACCTATAAGCGAGGTCATATGTTTCTTGACTCTTTCAGTCTGACTTATTCCTCTTAAAAAGATGTTTTCAAATTCTGTCCATGTTGTCACAAATGGCTGTATCTCATCTATTCCTATTTCTGAGTAGTATTCCATTGTATAAATGTACCACAACTTCTTTATCCAGTCTTCTATTAGAGGACACTTAGCTTGATTCTATGGCTTTGCCACCTTGAACAGTGCAGCGATGAACATTGGGGTACATCTATCTTTGTGGATTAAGGTTTTCAGGGTTTTTTGGGTAGGTACCCAAAACAGGTATTGCTGGGTCATATGGCGATACCATTCCTAGTTTTTGAAGAATCTCCACACTGACTTCCATAGTGGTTGTAACAATTTACTTTCCCACCAAAAAGTTTCCTTTTTGTCCACAGCCTCTCAGCGCTCATTATTGCTTGTCTTGTTGATTATAGCCATTCTGACAGGTGTGAGGTGGTATCTCATTGAGGTTTTAATTTGCATTTTCCTAATTGCTAGTGATGTTAAGCATTTTTTCATGTGTCTGTTGGCTGTTTGTATGTCTTCAGAAGAGAAGTGTCTGTTTAGGTCTCTGCCCATTTTTTAATTGGATCATTTGTTTTTTTGTTGTTGATTGTATGAGTTCTTTATCTATTTTAGATATTAGTCCCTTGTCAGAGGCATTATTTGTAAATATCCTCTCCCATTTAGTTGGTTTCCTTTTTACTTTGATGACAGTGTCCTCTGCTGTGTAGAAGCATATTAGTTTGATATAGTCCCATTCATTTATTTTTGCTTTTACTTCCCTTGCCTTTGGGGTCAAGTTCATAAACTGCTCTCTGAGCCCAAGTTCTATAAGTTTAGTGCCAATGCCTTCTTCTATATAGTTTATAGTTTCGGATCTTATGTGGAGGTCCTTAACCCACTTTGAGTTAATTTTGGTATATGGTGACAGTTCATGATCCAGATTCATTCTTTTGCATGTGGTTTTCTAATTTTCCCAACACTATTTACTGAAGAACTCTTTTCTCAATTGTATATTTTTTGCTCCTTTGTCAAAGATTATCTGTCCATGTATTTCTGGGTTTATTTCTGGATTTTCTATTCTGTTCCATTGGCCTGTAGGTCTGTTTCTCTGCCAATCGAAGCTGTTTTCATTATTGACACTTTGTAGTATAGATTGAAGTCAGGGAGCATGATGTCTCCAGCCTTATTTTTAGTTTTTAGTTTTTATTTTGGAGAATTGCTTTGGAGATTTGGGGCCTTTTGTGGTTCATATGGATCTAAATTTTTTTTTTTTTGTCTATTTCTTGAAAGAATGTCTGTGGGATTTTGATGGGAATTGCATTAAATCTGTATAATGAATTGGGTAAATATGACCATTTTAACTACGTTGATTCTTCCAATCCATGAACATGGAATATCTCCATTTTTTTGTATCTTCTTCAATTTCTTTCAATAGTGTCTTATAGTTTTCTGTGTAATTACTTCACATTCTTTGTTAACTTAGTTCCTAAGTATTTTATTTTTGTTTTGATCACAAATAATATTGTTTTTCTCATTTCTTTTTCTGAAGTTTTGTTGTTTATATATAAAACTGCTGTGGATTATTGTACATTGATTTTGTATCCTGCAACTTTACTGTATTCATTTGTTATTTCTAACAGTTTTCCGGTGGAGTCTTTAAGGTTTTCTTTATAAAGTATCATGTCATCTGCAAAAAGTGACAGTTTAAGTTCTTCATTCCTAAATTGGATGCCTTTCAGTTATTTTTCCTGCCTAATGGTTGTGGCTAGAACTCCCAGCACTATGTTGAATAGCAGTGGGGACAGGAGACATCCCTGTCTCATTTCTGATTTTAGTAGAAGAGGTTTCAGTTTTCCCCCATTCACTATGACATTCGCTGAGGGTTTGCCATATGTGGCCTTCTTTATGTTGAGGTATGTTCCTTGTATACCCATTTTATTAAGTGTTTTGAACATAAATGCATGTTGTATCTTGTTGAATGCTTTTTCTGCATCAATTGACGTAATCATATGGTTTTTATCTTTAATTTTGTTTATGAGGTGCATCACATTGATTGATCCATGTATATTGAACCATCCTTGTGCCCCTGGGATAAATCCCACTTGATTGTGATGTATAATCTTTTTAATGCATTGTTGTGTTCTATTTGCTAGTATTTTTTAAGGATTTTTGCATTGGCGTTCATCAGAGATATGGGTCTATGGTTTTCTTTTTTTGTGATGTCCTTGCGAAGCCTTGGTATTAGGGTAATGTTGGCCTCATAGAATAAGTTGGGAAGTATTCCCTCTTCTTCAATTTTTTGGAAAAGTTTGAGAAGGATAGGTGTTAGTTCCTCTTTGAATGCCTGGTAAAACTCAGTGAGACCATCTGCTCCTGGACTCTTGCTATTGGAAAGATTTTTGATGATTGTTTCAATTTCCTTACTGTGCATTGGTTTGTTTAAGTTATCCAGTTCTTCTTGATTCAGTCTAGGTAGACTATCTGTTTCTAAGAACTTGTCCATTTCTTCTAGGTTGCAAAATTTGGTGGCATATAGTCCTTCGTAGTATTTTTGAATGATCCTTTGTATTTCTGTGGTATCAGTTGTAATTTCACCTCTTTCATTTCCAATTCAGATTATTTGTTTGTTTTTTTATTTTCCCTTGGTGAGTCTAGCGAGTGGTTTTTCAATTTTATTAAGTTTTTCAAAGAACCAGCCCTTTGTTGCCTTAATCTTTTCTACTGTTTTATTTTGTTTTATTTTATTTCTCTATTTCATTTAGTTCTGCTTTAATTTTTATTAGTTCTTTCCTTCTGCTGGCTTTGAGTGTTTTTTGTTCTTTTTCTAGTTCTTGAAGATGTGATATTAGTTTGTTTACTTGTAATTTTTCTTGTTTCATGAGAAAGACCTTACTGATATAAATTTCCCTCTTATTACTGTGTTTGCTGCATCCCAGTAATGTTGGTATGTTGTGTTTTCATTGTCATTTGTTTCAATGTATATTCTAATCTCATCTTTTATTTCTTCTTTGATCTAGTCATTTTATAATAACATGTTGTTTAATCTCCATTTATAGGTGGTTTTTTCTGCTTTATTTTTGTAGTTGATCTCCAATTTCAAAACTTTGTGATTGGAGAATATGGTTGGTATGATTTCGATCTTAAATTTGCTGAGGCTGGCTTTGTGTCCCAGCATGCGGTGTATCCTTGAAAACATTCCACATATACCAGAAAAGAATGTATAGTCCTGTTTACGATGAAGTGTCCTGTAAATGTCAATTATGTCCAGTTGCTGTAATGTATCATTTAAAGCTGATATTTCTTTCTTTATTTTTTGTTTGGATAATCTGTCCATGGCTGTCAACGGTGTTTTTAAGTCCCCTACTACAATTGTGTTTTTGTCAGTTTCTCTGTTTAGATCTGTTAGTATGGTAGTTGCTTTGCAAATTTTGGTGCTTCTTTTTGGGGGCATATATATTAATAAATGTATTATCTCCTTGTTATATTGTCCCCATTATTATTATGAAATGTCCATTTTTGTCTCTTATTATCTTTTTGATCCTGAAGTTTGCTTTGTCAGATATAAGTATGGCTACACCTGTTTTTCTCTGGGTGCCATTTACTTGGAGTATTTCCTTCCACCCTTTCACTTTGAGTCTGTGTTTGTCCTTGTGGCTGAGGTGTTTTGTTTCCCTTGTAGACAGTATAAGGTTGTTTTTTGTTCTTTAATCCAGCTTGCTACTCATTTGTTGTTGTTGTTGTTTTTGTTGTTGTTGTTGTTTTTTATTGGTGAGTTCAGTCCTCTTACATTTAAGGTGATAATTGATATTTGAGGAATTTCTATAGCCATTTTATCTTTTGTTTTCTAGTAGCTCTTTTTTTATTGCTTGTTTGCTTTTTTTCCCCCATCAATTATTTTAGATTGATGGTGTTCATGACTGTTTTTTCTGTTTTCTTTTGTTGTTATGTGTCCCAGTTCTAAGTTCCTTTTCAGTGGATACCATTAACTTTATATAAAAAAAGTTTAATATATGCATTCCTTTTCTTAAGATGTTTATTATCTCCTTTCTCTTTGGAAACTTAAACCTTTACTCCCTCCCCTTTTAATATTTTTGTTGTTCCACTTTATCCCTATTTACTTTTACTTTTTGTTTCAAGTCCAATTACCTCCTTCAGAATTCCTTGAAATCCTGGCCTTGTGCTGGAGAATTCCTTCAGTTTCTGTATGCTTTAAAAGGCCTTTATTCCTCCTTCATATGTAAAGGATAACTATGCTGGGTACAGGATTCTTGGCTAGTAATTTTTCTCCTTTTATATTTTGAATACTTTGCTCCATTCCCTTCTGTCTTGTAGAGTTTCTGTTGAGAAATCTGATGATAGTCTAATGGGCTTTCCTTTATAGGTTATGGTTTTCTTTTTTCTGGCTGCCTTGAGGATTCTTTCTTTGTCTGTGACCTTTGATATCTTCAGTGTAATGTGCCTTTGAGAGGGTCTGTTAGGATACCAGTAGCTAGAGGTTTTTTTTCCTTCTTGGATTTGAGGTTCCAGTTCTTGAAATAGATTTGGGAAGTCTACTATTTGTCTGAGTAAATTCTCTGTGCCCATCTCATCCTTTGTTCTCTCCAGAATACCTATAATTCTTACATTATTTTTTTTTCTAATGGAGTCAGATAGTTCTTATAGATATATTCCATTTCCTTTTGCTTTTAAGTTTCTCTCTTCTTCCTTCTGTGACTTTGCCAAATTTCTTTCTTCAATTTCACTAATTCTTTCCTTTATCTGGTCAGCTCTGCTTCCTATGCTAGCTATTTCATTTTTCATTTCTTTTATTGTGTTGTTAATCTTCAGAATTTCTGTTTGCATCTTTTTCATAGATTCTATTTTCTTTCTGAGATCACTTAACTCCTGTGTACTCTGTCAGTTTTTTTTTTATCTCTTTGAGTGTTTTCATAATTGCAGTCTTGAATGCTCTGTCATTTAGCTCATATCATTTCATATCTTTAAGTTTCTTTTCTGGAGATTTTTCTCTTTCTTTGTTAGCTATTTTGTTCAAAAGAGTATTCATTGCTCTTGGAGCATTTTGTTTTCTGGACATGAGAACTTGTCCCCTGGTAGATGTGAAGAAACCCTTTACTTCCTAGCCTGTGTTAGTGTCTTATAATATTTTCTCTTATTTATTTGATTTTCACATTGTGGGAGACTTCCTAGAAGGTTGGCTTCTTTTTTACTCAGTCACCCTGGTGTCTGTATGCCTCCTCTTTTGGAAGGTATGATGGGCAATGCTATTCTATGTCTCTGAGATCCCACTGCTGTCAGGAGCGGGCACACCTAGATCTCTCTGCTGCCTTCTGTGGGAAAGGTGGATGCAGGTCATATTGGGAAAGGCTCAGGTCTTTTTGTGTCAGAGGGTAATGGCAACTTTCCTCTGCTGCTTCACCGAGAAGAGTGGGGGCAAGGTGTTTGGGGAAAGGCACAAGTCTGATTGTGTCACTGCTTAATGGTGGCTTTACCATGCTGGCTTCAGTAGGAAGAGTGGGGGTGGTGTTTTTTTGGAAAAGCACAGGTCTCTTGGGTCACAAGGTAATAGTGTCTTTCTGGACACAGCCCACCAAAGGAAGGCTCTGGGTGAGGCTGGTGTTGTGAACCCTGGGCGATAGCAAGGGGAAGCAGCCAGGCTCTGTGTCCAAGGCTGCACAGTATACTGGTTTGTGCCCACATCATTGAGGACCACTCTGCTCTTTAACCACCAGCACACTTCTGGTGCCAGTACTCCAGCCACTGGAACATTGGCCTCCAGCTCCAGTTGCTGGCCTTATGCCCCATGGTCACTCATTTACAGCTATCTGACCCAAGTGCTAGCAGCTGGTTCTTCACTCCAGTCCTCCACACCAATCTCTGGCTGCTGCTGGTACCTCACTCTGGCCTCCTGCACTGTGTTATGGCTGCCCTTGCCATGTCACAGCTGCTTGCTCCCCACTCCCACTGGGGCCTCTCACCACAGACAGCCATGCCCACTTTTTCTGTACACCTTGCGCTCTGGCTCTCTAAGCCTCCACCTTTGTCTGTTCCACGCCTCCAACCCACCCTGAGTCATTCTGCACCTGAACCCATGTCCCCAAACTCTTGCCTCAGTCAATTTTACCTCTGCTGGTGTCTGGGTCAGCCTCTGGGTCGGTCACTACATAGGTCTCTGGGTCATGCTCCATGGCATGTTTCCACATTGCTCCCTTTCTTTCTCTCTCACTCACCTCTGTTTCTCCAGCTTTAGGTATTTTCTTGTGATGAGTAGTTTCCTCAGCCAAGGCTATGTGTTGCTTAGGGATTCTCTGGTTGGATTATAGTTGTTTAAATTGTTGTCTTTCCAGGAGAGGTTTCAAGAGTTCCTTTCACACCACCATCTTGATGACATCTTCTGTGGTTTATTTTCTCTTGGCTTTTTGATTTTTATCCAATGGGGGATTTCCTAAAAAATGGGGTTCTTCTCTTTGATCCAGTCACATTGGTTTCACTGTGCTACCTCCCTAGGAAAATCTGGTGGAAAATGGAGCTCTACACCTCTGAAACTGCAGTGCTGGCCCTGAAGGCAGAAGCTGCTGTGTCTGTACATCTCAGCAACCCTGAATTTCCCTGCCAGTTTCAACTGAAATGGTGGGGACATGAGTTGTTGGGTGAGACACAGGTTTGTTTGTGACACCATATAATGACAATTGTCAAGCCCCTGCTGACTAGCCTCTACTGTTCCTTCCATGTGAACATTGAGAAGAGGTGAGGAAGGTGAGCTCTGTGAGGTTGGGGGAAGGTGGCCAGGCTGCATGTCGTTGGTTCTGCCTGGTAGTAAGGAAAGTACAGGCTTACTACTCTCTTCCCCCCTTCAACAGATGACTGGATAAAAAACATGTAGTACATATACTCAATGAAATAGTACTTGGCCCTAAGAAAAGATGAAATATTGCTGTTTATAAAAATATAAACAGATCTTGAGATTATCGTGTTAAGCAAAAATAAGTCAGACAAAAAATGTCAACAACTATGTGACTTCACTCACATGAGATATATAAAACGAGAAGCTGGGATGTCTCAGTGGTTAAGTGTTCACATTGCAACCCCCGGGACCCAGTGTTAAATCCCAGCCCCAGCCTGTGCGGATCCATATGCTGAACTGGGATGTGCTTCCCATATGGGAGACTCCCAGTTTGGTTATCGCCCCCATAGTTTGACCCCTGGTTCGAAGGGATGTGCCTCCCATGTAGGAGACCCCCAGCCCAGTTCCCGCCCTATGCAGTCCCGATCCACCTGTGTGAAACAAGACCACACCAAAAACTGATGACATACAACTGTAGAGACTGCTTTGGACCCTTCCCCTTCTCTCTGTCTCTGTCATTCTCTGTCTCTGTCAAAAAAAATAAAATAAATATAAAAGAGAGAAAAAGGGATAAAACTTAAAGCAACAAAGAAAAAAGACGAACAAAAAACAAAAATTCAGACATAGATAATAGCTTAGTTGTTAATTTTTTTCTTTTTAAAAGTAGCCTTAAAATAATATAAAACATATAGTAGCTACAAAAACATATCAAATAAGCATAAGTATTCTTCTATGCTAAGGAAAATAGAATAATATATTTGGTAAAACCTATTATTTATAACACGAGCTATAAAACTTACACGTTTTTCTTTCAAAGAGTAACAAGTTTTATTTGTCCATCTCATGCAATAAATCAGTCCATGAAAAAAAGAGGGCCTTGAGACACAGGTTGTGAAATTAGAGTCTGCATTTTCCAGAGAAGTTTATACAAGCTGAAAGGCGGTGGTCTGTATAGAGGCTGAGTGAGGAAGATCAGTTCCATTAATTTTGTTCTTTATCCTGAGAAAGTATATAGTAGGGAGCAGACAATGGCATATTTTATATCACTCAATAAAGCATAGGTAATTCAGAGAAAAAAAGTATAACTAGGTCAAACAAACTTTTATTTATGTAATACTACTTACATAGAACTTACATTGCCCCATCTTCATTTATTTTCACAGAATCCCTGTATACTCCTATTAAAATTTTTATTTTTTAATAATAAATACCTTCAAAATAATTATTAAGAACTAACAAAGTCAGACACTTTATCAATGAAGAATCACAACATTACTGCCTTGTATTTCATTTATTGATTCTTTGTCTTTTCGTAATATTATAGTTGTATTCAGCAGAGTCAAATGAATTTATTATATATTTTATTGGTTATACACCTATTTGTAAAAAGAGAAGTAAACTGAGTTTAAACAGAACAAGTTCATTATTTTACCACTTTTTACTACATTGATAGATAATTTATTAATTTTCTAGTAATTTCATTAATGCTCTTTTTCATCAATCACAAATTTAATTTGGCATACTAAATAAAATTTGTATATTGTTGTCAGCTCTTTATAAATCCCTAGTATGGGAGAATGAGAAACATGTAATAAGTGCTGATATAGTCTCTCAACTGGTGTCATATTGAGACTTTGAAAGGCCAAATAAATTATTAAATAAATTAAAAAATAAGAAAATCTTAACAAAATATGGATTTTATTTAATAATACCATATTCATATTGGTTCATTAGTTATAACAAATGTACCATATTACTGCAAGATGTTAATAGTAGGAGGCACTGAATGTAAAGTAAATGGGAACTCTCTGTACTACCTTCTCAATGTATCTGTTAATCTAAAGCTGATCTAAAAGTAAATTATAGTTAAAATCTTACCAAATATTTAAAAAAAGAAGACATTTAACTATTGTGTTGGGCTAGTGAGCCAAAGTGATAAAGACATAGTAAGATGTTTGGTAAATTCTGAGTATATGCTCATGCTGCACTTTACTTGCTATAAAAGTAGTCTATACTTAGAATTAATTTAGTATAGATTAGCATGACATTGAATAAGGTAGTAAGTAACTTTACAGAAGGGGGTTTTGTCAGAAGCATTTCAATAAGAGAGGGAAGGTATGGCTGTATCTACAGTAAGTGCCTATTCCAAAGTGAACAAAGCCCTGTTTCTTCTTGATGAAATCTAGTTCAATGTCATTGGCCTGCCAAGTGGCTGAATAATAGTCTTGGTAAGCTAAGCAATCAGCAATGGAAACCAGATTGACCTTTGAAAGTGGAAGCTCTTGTGGCTGAGTCCAATTCTAATTCCTTCTGTTGCTAGGCACAGTTTTCTCATGAGATAATTGGTCAAGTTTAAGAGTAACTCAGAGAAAAATCTGCCTGGAATCAATTTCACAGCTCATTTTGTCTACCTGACCATTAAGGCTATCTTATACTGAGACCACATTTTAGTGAGCTTACATTAAATATAGATATTTTCACAACCTCTGTCCATTTTAAAAGGTTCATTCTATATCTTCTCCCAAGATCCCTTTTTTGCCAGTTTTCTGGTTATGTTCCCTCATGTCTCTGATCACTGAACCAGTCATTTTTCTATTATTCATGAATCAGTGTGGATTTATATGGCTATCTCTCTTTCTAATCAAAAAGAATAATCAGATGCCCTACTCAAAATTCTACTCACTGGATCAGAGTTGGGAAATAAGGTTTTTTCCTCATCATTGCCTTCCAAGGTCAGACCTAGTGGGACTGTGGTTTTACAGCTGTCTGCTGTTGGATGGTGCCAGCATATCATAGTGAACAACTTAGAAAGCACAAGAAATTATTTTCTTCTTCAGTTCAAAAGTCACAAAAAATATTTGATTTCTATTAATAGTGTCTTATAATTTTCTGTGTGTGACTTTCACATTCTCTGTAAAGTTTATTCCCCGGGGTTTTATTCTTTTCATTGTGATCACAAAAAGTATTGTTTTTCTTATTTATTTTTCTGAAATTTTATTGTTTGTTTATAAATGCAATGAGTTTTTTTACACTGATTTTGTATCATGGAACTCTAATGTATTCATTTATTATTTCTAATAGTTTTAGGTTAAAGTCTTTAGGATTTTTAATACTCATGCAATCTGCAAAAAGTGACAGTTTAATTTATTTTCTCCCATGTTGGGTGCCTTTTATTTCTTTCTCTTACCTGATTGCTATGGCTGGAACTTCTATTTTGAATAGCAGTGTTGACAGGTGTCTTGTTCCTGATTTTAGAAGAAAAGGTTTTAGTTTTTCCCCATTCAGTTTGATATTAGCTGAGGTTTTGGTCATATATGGTCTTCATTATGTTGAGGTTTCCTTCTATACCCATTTCTTTAATGTTTTGGTGATAAATGGTTGTTATATCTTAAATATTTCTTTTTGCATCAATTGATATAATTATGTTTTTATCTTTTATGTTGTTTATGTGCTATATTAAAATGATTGGTTTTCATATGTTGAACCATACTTTCATCCAAATGAATCTCACTTGATTGTGATGTATAATGTTTTTCAATGCATTGTTGTACTCTATATGATAATATTTTGTTTAGGGTCTTTGCATTGGTGTTCATTAGAGATATTGGTCTCTTGTGTGTGTGTGTGTGTGTCTGTGTGTTTGTGTGTGTGTGCATTGTCATTACCAGGATTTGGTATTAGGTTAATGTTGGCCTAATAGAATAAGTTGGGAAGTATTTTTTCTTCTTATATATTTTGGAAGAGTTTGAGGAGTATAGGTGTGAAAGAAATGAAACGATATTCTATGTTCATAAATTAGAAACATCAACATAGTTAAAATGGTCATATTACCCAAGGCAATATACAGATTTAATGTAGTTCTCATTAAAATCTCACAGAGATTCTTTTGAATAATAGATTTTAAAAAATCATCAGATTTTTGTGAAAGCACAAAATGTCCTGAATCACCAAATGAAAAAGAATGAGGCTGGAGGCATCACACTTCCCAACCTCAGTCTATATACTACAAAGTGTTTATAAATCAAAACAGCTTGATGTTGACAGAAAAATAGACACATTGACAAATGGAACAGAATAAAAACCCAGAAATAAATCCACAAATATACAGATATATAACTTTTGACAAAGAAGCACAAAATATACACTTGGAAAAAGAAAGCTTCAGCACATAGTGATGGAGAAATTGGAAATACCACATGCAAAAGAATAAATCTTGACTGTGGAGTGTCACCAAATTAACTCAAAATGGTTCAAAGATCTCCACATAAGACCCAGAACAATGAACTGTGTAAAATAAAACATAAATAGGATGCTGAAACAGCTTAATGGTTGAATGCCTGCTTCATAATCATGAGGTACAGGGTTCAATTATCATCCCCCACCCATGCAAAACCATATGCTGAACATTAGCACAACTGATAACCATGGGCATGGCACAGTGGCAAACGTCCTTGCCTCCTATGAAAGAGGCTCCAGTTCAGTTCCCGCCCTGTGTAACTGCATATCCACTTGCATGGAATGAAACCATGTCACAACTAATAATGTACAACTATGGAGACTGATCTAGGTCCTCCCGCTTCTCTCTCTCTCTCCTTCTCTTAAACACAGTAGTATAAATATTAAAAAAAAAAAAGACGAAGAAAAAAGAAAGGGAAAGAAAAGAGAAGAAACAAAAAAGAAAATATCAGTACTAAACTTATAGACCCTGGATTCAGGGAGGACTTTATAAACCTGACCTCAAAGGCAAGGGAAGTAAAAGTAAAAATAAATGACTATATCAAATTATAAATCTTCTGCACTGCAAAAAAAAAAGGACAAAGAAAATAGTCAAAGAGTCAACCAACCAATTGGGAGAAAATATTTGCAAACACTGCCCCTGGTAAAGGGCTAATATCTAAAATACATAATAAGCTCATATAACGCAACAATAGAAAAACATACAACCTAATTTTAAAAATGGACAGAAGACCTGAAAAGACATTTCTCCCAAAAAGACATACAGCCAACAAATACATGAAAAATACGCTCAACTTCATTTCCTATTAAGGAAATGCAAATTAAAACCATAATGAGATACCACCTTACATCTGTTAGAATAGCTAGAATCAACAAAACAAGGAGTAACAAGTGCTGGAGAGGCTCTGGAGAAAAAGGAACCCTTGTAGAATCTTGATAAAAATGTAAATTGGTACAACCACAATTGAAGACATTGTGGAGATTTTTTAAAAAACTAAGAATAGAGCTACCACATGACCCAGCAATCCCTCTTTTGTGTATCTACCCAAAATACTTGAAAACTTTAGTCTGCAAAGACAGACGCTCCCCAACATTCATTGCATAGCTGTTCATAGTGGCCAAATAATGGAAACAATCAAAGTGAGCTTTGATAGATGACTGTGGAAAGAAGTTGTGGTACATATACAAAATGGAATATTACTCAGGAATAAGAAAAGATGAAACTGCCATTTGTGACAACATGGATGGACCTTGAGGTTATCATGTTAAGTGAAATAAGTCAGAGAAAGAAACAAGAACCATATGAATTTACTTGTATGTGAAATATAAAACTGAAAGTAACAAAGGAACAAAAACTCATGGACATGGTCAATAATTTAGTGGTTACCTGAGGATAAGGAGGGAGGGGGTAGTGGAAGAACAGGGCATCAAATATATGTTTATGGGAGAAAAAAAGCAGATTCTGGGTTGTGAGCACACAAAGGAATAAATATATGATGTATTATAGAATTATACATCCGGAACATATGTAATTTTTATTAACCAATATTTTTACCAACAACAAGAAATTAATAAAATAAAAAAAAAATAGTTGAGGCAGGTTGTGAGAAAGAAAGTTATGTTCCACAAGTGGGTGCACAGAGGAATCTGAGTCATTTACTTGTGGGACTTACCTGTTTTTAATATCAGCCATAACCTGTACTTGATGATGAAAAGTTTAATGAGATGAATAAATGCAGTTCATAATAGAGAACTAAGGTAGCATAATAACAAGATGCCCCATGAAGGCATTCAGATTCTATCAGGAACAGAAGCAAAACATAAGTTATTTCTTTTTTTTTTATTGTTAAATTTAATGGGGTGACATCGGTTGGTAACAATTAGATAGTTTCCTGATGAACAACTCCACATCACATCACCCATGCATCGCATTATGTGCCCAGCTCCCAGAATCAGGACCCCTCTAACACCATATATCTGGTGCCCACTCCCACCTCCTCCCAAAATTCTCCCTCCCCCCTCTTCCCTCCTCTCCAGGTAAACAGAAAACCATTGAGTGTGTCCATAATGCTGGTGCCCTCTCCCACCTCCCCTCCCTCTCTCCCCCCCTCCTCCCCTTCCCTCAGGCAATCACCAAGTTATTGGGTGTGTCCATAGGTCTCTGTGTCTTTGTAACTTTCAGTTTTATATTCTGCCTATAAGTGAAGTCATATTTTTCCACATTATTTCAGTCTGACTTATTTCGCTTCATAAGATGGTCTCTAGGTCCAACCATGTTGCCACAAATGACTGTATTTCATCATTTCTTATCGCTGAGTAGTATTCCATTGTGTAAATGTACCACATCTTCTTTATCCAGTCCTCTCTCGAAGGGCATTTTGGTTGTTTCCATGTTCGGGCCACTGTGAACAGTGCTGTGATGAACATGCAGGTACAAACATCTTTATAGATTAAGATTTTCAGGTTCTTTGGGTAGATGCCCAGTAGAGGGATGGCTGGGTCATATGGTTATTCCATTCGTAATGTTTTGAGGAATCTCCATACAGCCTTCCATAGTGGTTGTACCAGTTTACATTCCCACCAGCAGTGTATTAGGGTTCCTTTTTGTCCACAGCCTCTCCAGCACTTGTTATCCCTTGTCTTGTTGATTATAGCCATTCTAACAGGTGTAAGATGGTATCTCATTGTGGTGTTTATTTGCATCTCCCTAATTGCTAGTGAAGTGGAGCATGTTTTCGTATATCTGTTAGCCATATGTATGTCTTCACGAGAGAAGTGTCTGTTAAGGTCATCTGCCCATTTTTTAATTGGATTGCTTGTTTTTTTCTTGTTGAGTTGTACAAGTTCTTTGTATATTTTTGATATTAGCCCCTTATCGGAGGAATTGTTTTCAAATATTTTCTCCCAGTTGGTTGGTTGCCTCTTTGCTTTGTTGATGGTTTCCTTTGCAGCACAGAAGCTTTTGAGCTTGATAAGGTCCCATTTGTTTATTTGTGCTTTTACTTCCCTTGCCAATGAGGTCAGATTCATAAAATCCTCCCTGAATCCCAGGTCCATAAGTTTAGTGCCAATGTTTTCTTCTATGCAATTTATTGTTTCCTTTCTTATTTGGAGGTCTTTAATCCATTTTGAGTTAATTTTGGTATATGGTGAGAGATCGCAGTTCACCTTCAGCCTTTTGCATGTGATTTTCCAATTTTCCCAGCACCATTTACTGAAGAGGCTTTCTTTTCCCCACTGTATATTTTTTGATCCTTTATCACAAATAATCTGTCCATAAATTTGTGGGTTTATTTCTGGGTTTCCAATTGTGTTCCATTGCTCTGTGGGTCTGTTTTTCTGCCAGTACCAAGCTGTTTTGATTACTGAGGCTTTGTGATACAGATAAAAGTCAGGCAGTGAGATGCCCCCAGCTTGATCCTTTTTTCCAAGGAGAGCTTTTGCAATTGTGGGCTTTTGTGGTTCCATACATATTTGATGATTTTTTAATCTATTTCTTGAAAGAATGACAGTGGGATTTTGATGGGAATGGCATTGAATCTGTATATTGCTTTGGGGAGTATGGCCATTTTAACTATGTTAATTCTTCCAATCCATGAACATGGAATGTCTTTCCATTTCTTTGTATCCTCTTTAATTTCTTTTAAGAGTGTCTTATAGTTTTCAGTGTATAAGTCCTTCACGTTCTTTGTTAGATTTATTCCTAGGTA
>PVKE010025101.1:0-23306 GCA_004027555.1 Craseonycteris thonglongyai
AGTATATGCTTTCTTAACACTTCATTGCCCTCTAAGGAAAACAAACAAAATTTAGGGCAGTACCTCAAACTCTAAGAAAAGCCTCCAGTTTTCTTCCCACTTCTGAACACCTTCAAAAAGTTCTTTGTGACCCTCATAGTAGTTTCTCAACCGTGCAATCTCAGCATCGTGCAGCTGAAGCAAATTTTCTGTGTAGTCCTCTGCAAGACAAAGGTCCAGTAGTGTAAAAAAATTCCTCTAGCATTTAGTATCCCACTTTACTAATCCCTCATTCCCCTAAAACATAAATATTCTTCATTACAGTAAAAATGTTACATGAAAAACCATGCATTCTGGATAATAAAAGCCAGGTGTGTCACCATCAGCCTGGGGGGATCAGGGAGTTAAGGGACTACAGTGTGGACTAAAATGACTAAGTTCTCGAACCTCTATGTCATCTCTCACCTTGTCTTAGGTTTCTTTCATTTCTTTCCAGTAGAAGGCTGGGTCTCAGAAAATGTCCCATATGTGGAATTTAGTAGATAACCTCATGTTTATATTCAGTTCAGGTCAGACCAGAATTTTGTTGGGCTCTGGGGTCAGACTCTGTGGACTCTGCCCTTTGCCTGCCATGCCTCTGATTTAAGTTACTCAACATTTATGTGCCTCCATGTCCTCATCTCTTAACTTGAAGACTGAGATAATATTAAGAGTTTGACATTGCACTTGGCATAGAGTAAGCACCTGATAACTTTGAGCTTCACAACTGCAGCTACAGTGATAGAGAAACCAAGAGATACCGTATTTCACAATAGCATTTGCAAATGCTTATCTGTATAGGAATGGCAATTTATGCCAAATAACTTAAAAGGTAGTAGAGCTCTTCAGCAGAGGAAGTAAATTTATAAACTTCCTGGTGAATGTCTGCATGTTTTTACAAGTGCAGGCCACATAAAGACCACCACTTTGGTACTAACCATCATAGTACGGGGCAAAAGCCTGTCTCTGCTCCTGGCTGTAAAAGCACCGGTCCCAGTACTGAGCCAGCTCCACTCGTATTGCCTCAATCACTTTCTTCATGTTTTGCATTTTCAGTTCTTCCAAACGGTCCACTTCTAACTGCAGCTGAAACAAAGAGATCTGTTAAAGGTGCCTGCCACACTTTCACATTCACATAGCTGTACAGAAGTTTTCCCTTTTTAAAAAAATTACAACATAAAACCACAGAGGTTAAGTCAGTACTTATTATAACAATATCACAGGAGCCAGAAATCTAAGAAACTTACACAAAACATAAAAGATGCACAGGCTGTTGCCACCTTGTTCTGAAGCTTGTCTTTTAACACAGGCTTGCTCAAGGTGCAAGTTGGTAAAGATATCAGACTTGACACAAAAAGGTCTGAAGACACTGGTGACCCGACACCCTTTGGGTTTCTTACCTCTTTCTTGACCTTGGCCTTCGACCCAGTCATAACCATGGCCACAGCCTCTCTCTCTTCTGCTGGTATTTGCAACCTGTCCCATAGCTCTCGGATCTGAGCACGCAGCACCTCACACACTGCTTCATTTTGTGACTTTTGCATTTCCAGCTGTATAAGGAATGACAGTGGTTATAGCACAGAGAAGGCGAGTCCTCTGGCCTGCCACAAAGAAATGTCTTTTTAGAAGCACTTTTTATAATAAGGTGATGATGAAAGTGTTTTCATGACTTCTGAATACAAACTGTAAGGCTATCATTATGATAGACTCTCAGACCCCAAGAATTAGGATTCAAATTTTGAATTAAAATTTTTTTAATTAAGCACTAATAATTCAATGAGTGTTATTTCATCCAAAGTTTCAATTTTATATTCTTAGAGCTACATATAAATTAAGCAGCTGTTAAAAATAATGAAGGTTGTATATCATACAATACCATCCATCTTTACGCTCCCTCATTCTCTTAACTTACAGTTGCTCTTTAAGACTGAGATAAAAACTCACTTTTTCAAATTGCTGAATACTATAGAGATCCCAGGCCATGATCTGTGTAGACATTACCTGCCGTAGCAACTTTTTTAGTGTTGCAATATTATCCAAAGATAAACAAAAGGCATCTTCATCTTCACACACCACATCTCTTTCGAAGCTTGTGTCTGGGGTATGATCTAATTCTTCCATACACAGTATGATTTGTCTCTTTATACTGACAAACTCCTCACGCCTAGATGCCTGTAAAACAAATTGATTGTAAGATACCTACAGGGAAGTCAAACTGACTTTCAGGAAATATGGATGCAAGCCGTATACCTTTGTTTCCTTCAAAGTTGCCACATGTTGTCTGAACTGGTTCAGCTCTTCTAAGCTAGGAACTGAGGCACTGTCAATGTCATAGTGTGGCAGGCAGAGAACTTCACACAGTTCTTGATCTTGTTCTTGAAGTAGCTTCAGTTCCTGTTTTCTATCCCTTTTCTGTTTTCGCATCAGTTCTACCTGAGTGCGCAAATCCTTTTCCAGTTGCAAAATAGTCGGCTCTCCTTCTTCCTGCAAAAGATGACGTACTAATGTTACAGGTTCCAAGTGAATTTCCTCAAAGGAAAACAAGGACAATGAAAAAAGGCTAAAGTGACACTTTTAGATAAACTTAAATAAGTCAACTCATGGACAACAGAATATGGCACAAAGATGGTCCTCTGAGGAAGGTCTCCAATAAGGGAAGGTACTAGGGCACTTTTGCAAAAGGTGAAAATTGGTTGGAAAGCTCGTTCTGAGTTAGCTATAGGGTGGTATCATAACTACATGCTCATTCCAATAATCCCAAGAATATCACCTAACCAATAAAAATCAATTTAGTAGTCCTTGCTCTACTCCTCACTGATAAACAAGCAAAAAAATAGTGGCAATTTTTTTATGTCCTATAAATTTTACTCCATATTGGTGATCTAAGAACTTTCATGTAATTTAAGGGAGGTGTACCACTAATATACTTAACCTCTCACCCAATTTCACACTGAAAGTTTTTTTTTTTAAAGACTAAAGACAGAAACCATCTGTCCAAAATCAGTGATATTTATGCCATTTCTGATGATTCTAGAAAACTCTATTGATGCCATCCACGGTCTTCCTGGTTGCTCCTGGCTATCAGGTACAAACGATCCTTCACCCTTAAAGGCAGTCTTCCCCTCCTAGATACCCGGGCAGTTAGTTCTTCCTTTAACAGGGAGAGGGACCTGAGAACCTTATCAGAACCACATAAGCCATTGCGTGCTGTCTCCGTACACACACCTATTCTAATTACTTTCCCAGGCTCTTCATTTTTATGATCCTGACATTTTTACTGCTTCTAACCAGGGATCTGTTTTGGGGTTCCAACTGTTACTGCTTTCACCCCTACACTGACGTCATTCAAGCACCTGACTTATGCTAGACCACAACACAGAAGCCTCTCAGCTACAAACACAGGTAACCATGGCACACTCTAAATGTAACTGTGCTCGCCTGACACCCAAGCTTTAGAGACATTTCTTCTCAAGTGGCCATTCTGGCTGGCTCAGCAGTGTGCAGCTTTTAAGTATGAAAAAATTGACAGACACATTTTTGGGGTAACATTGTCTTATTTCACTGGTCACTTTTGCTTCTTAGGCAGCTGTTTTCATTTTCTTTCAAAGAAAGAAAGCCACAGTATTACCTATGCCTAAGTTTTCCTCATCATTAAAAATTGTTTTACATGCCCCTGCCCCAATAGATTGAGAGCAAGAGGAAGCTTGTTTCTGTTGCAATGTTCTTTAGTGGCTTCCTCTCCACAGGCAACCCTTCATATGAGTAAAATTTACCTTGCTAGAACTAGTTAACTAGGCAGCACGTTTTCCCCACTTCTCATGGCCAAGACCACCCCTCCAAGGAAACCTTCCACCTGTAGCCCCAAGTCAAAGTTCCTCCCTAAATCTTAGACCCAAGCAGGAGCTCCTGAGACCCTGCCATGTTACCTGAAATGGTTCGACATGTAACTCGCTGCACAGAGTACTGAGCTCTTTTTGGCAGATGGATATGCTTTTGATGAGCCTTTCCTTCAGGCTTTCCTCTTCAGCAATCATCATATCCAAGAGGTCCTATATGAGAGGAAACAATCCCATAAAAGTTTGGGGCCAATAGGGAGAAAAACAACAACAAAAACAAGTAACACCAAAACCATCATAATTTCTAATTTTTATTAAAGAATTTAGAGGGGTCAAATATATGGTAATGAAAGGAGAATTTACTCTGGGTAGTGAACACATAATGCAATATGTAGATGATGTATTATAGAAATGTACACCTAAAATCCATATAGTAATACTAACTAATGTCACCCCAATAAATCTAATAAAAAAAAAATAACTAAAATAAAATACAATTGGGGGGAAAAAAGGACTTAGAAACCAGGAAGAGCCTGTGACATTTTGTGTTGCTAATATATGCTATCTCAGATGAGATACCAACATCCTAATCCTGCACTAAACGCACCTTGATATGCTTTCTTACAACCTCAGTTCTTTGCAACGCACCTTGATATGCTTTTTTACAACTTCAGTTCTTTGTAACCGCTGGTCCTCGGGAATTCCAATTAGTTCCCATATTTCCCGAAGGTGAGTCAGGGCTTTCTGCAGACATAGTATGGACTCCTCCGCGAGCACTTCACTGAAAACCAAAAGAGAAGCCAGTTACAGGAACCACTACCTCCAAAATAGTTAAAGCAGTGCTTATAGGAACTAAAACTAGTTTCTCAGTGGCCTCGAGGCTAAGACAAACTGAAAACAAGCATTCATCTTAGTTTATCTTTACCACACTCCCCTACCTTTCTCCCCCAAACACAACACTGGTACAGTAAAATTCAGTATCATATCACATCGTGAATATTCAATCTTCTAAATACTACTCAGATTCTGGACTTTCAATGATTCTACCTATGGCAATTCATACAGAATCAGAAATACTTTCATTAAAGAAAAAACAGACAAGAAGGTCAGTAAAATAAACTCCCCCTAATGGAAGAGTTTGCTAGTAAAAAGTTCCTATAAAATAGCTAGTGATTTATCATAATCCTGTTGCTGTTCTACAATTACAACTACTAAGTTACAGAGTCGCTAAAACTAAAAGACAAACATCAAGGGTTAGTGAGTATATAGAAAAGCCAGAACTTTCACATATTACTAGTTGGAGTGTAAACTGGTACAACCACTTTAAAAACTGTTGTTAGTATCTCCTAAAGCTGAACCCAGCAGTTCCACTCCTGTATACATATGTACCCTGCAGATATGCACATGTGTGCACTAAAGACACACACAGGAATGAGCAGAGCGGCATTACTCCTAATAGCACAAAAACAGAAACAACCTAGATGTCCATCAGCAGAATGGAAAAACAATGCCTTCCCACAGTGGAATAATACAGCAGTGAATATACAACATGGGTTTACTCTCAGAAACATATTTAGTGTTGAATTAAGTCACTGGACAGGAAAAGATCTCAAATGGTCCTCTAAATGATTTCCTACCTTCAGGCGGCAGTCACTAATCCACTGTCCTACTTTTTCCTAAACAGCCCTTTGTTAAGCTCCTTCTGTACAACCTGTTTCAGGAATCGATAACCAGTAGTTAATGCAGTGGCCAATCTGATAAGCACAATGTTTCTCAGGCCTAGTTCTCATTGCTTTCTAAGTATAAATACCTGAAGTATAGATTACCTCAAAGTCTGGTTTTGTGAGTAGAGTAATTCCAGTTGCTATATTTCAATGCCTTGTTATATCTGTCAGCCTGGAGCCAAAGTTAATTGCTAACTTTTTCTCCCCTTCATTCACCCTCTTGAAAGCAAAAGATGCCTGAGCAATCCCAAAACGCACATGGAGAGTTAGTTACCTGTAAAATGTCACTGAAGGTTTTACTAGTCCTCAGAATGCATCATTTGCTTACAAGCACAGCAGCTTACATACGCTGTCCTTTAGATAATATTTGTACTCCCCAACCTTACACAGAGATGTTTTTCCAATGGTACCAGTGACTCATACTCAGTTACCATTCTCCCAAGGGCAAGCATTTGAAAAAGAACAGTGGGAGTTAGTGATCCTGTAACAAAGAACCTTACAAGGCCACACCACCCATGACTGTGACCAAAAAACAAGAACTTAATAACCATTCATCACAATGTTTCACCCACTACTTTCAGAAAATATGGTAAACGTCTGTATCGCTCTTAACTCTAAATCATTTTGTGTAATCTTCATTTTAGAGGTGAGAAAACGGACATTCATTCAACATCTTGCCAAAAGTCACAAGACTACGGAGAGGGTGGTGACCTGTCTGTCTGGTCCGGATTTCAAATCGCACCGTCCCTGCCGGGCACTGAGGAACTGTTAAAACGACCGGGAAAGAATTCCTTAAACGGAGTTTCTTAACTTGCAAGGAAATCAACCTCTCTTTCCAATCCAAGTAAGAAGTTAACAGACACATGGGCAAATAACGATAAATATGAACTTCACGGCTGTATCTGTAGAGAAACGCTGGCCACGAGCACGAGCCATCACGCCAACCAGCAGCAGCTGAGACGCTGTGCAGGGAGGGAGGCTTTGTGGACTCGATGGGCCTCCCTGCCCCACCGGGCGACTCCTCCCGGGAACCGGGTACCAGCCCCCAGCCCCGCCGGGCGTCGGGGCCTGCGGGGGGCCCCCGGCCGCCAGGAAGGTAGCGTCTGGCCTGGCCTGGCCTCCAGCCTGCGGGCTGTGCGTCCACTCACCGCCACCAGCCCTGCCCCGGCCGCACCGCAGCCTCACCTCGGCGCGGACTGACGTGACACTCTAGTCCCGGGCCGAGGGGGGGACTCAGAGCCCGTACCGGCCCCGCACCTGGCACCGGGGTCGCTCCCCCCCGCGCCCTTCAACTCTCCCCGCAACCCGCACCTTCTCCTCATGGCAGACGCTCCCAGGAACAGGACGTCGCGGTCCCCGACCTCCTCCACGCGGAACCGACCGCAGCCAGCAGCGGACAGCACCAGCGAGCAAGTCCCGGATCACCGCTTCGCGAGCCGTTAGACCCCCGCGGGATTTCAAACCAAGCCCGAGGCGGAGCAGCACCGCGATTGGCGCCCCGTCCCGTCGATCCTCGCGAAGCCCCACCCCCGCCCCGCGTCGCGTGCGTAGTCGGGTTCCGGCGCCCGCAGGTTCCGGGCTGGGATCCCCGTCTGCGCGTGCGCCCGGCCACGCCCATGCGCGGCTCACAGCGGAGCCGGCCCTCTGGTCGCGGCCCCGCCCCGCCCCGCCCCGCCCCGCCCCGCCCCGGTGTAATTTTGAATCGAAGTGCGCGCAGCGCCGCTCAGCCTTCAAGCCTCGGAGCGTAAGACGGCCCCATGGCCCGCATCTGGCTGCTGGCAGGAATGGGATTAATAGAAAGGTCTGGGATCTCAACTTGTTTCCCTCGCTCATCCAGGTAGCTTGCCTGGGAACTGATCTTTGGTGGTAATATTCCCTAAATGTAGAAAACCTAATGGGAAAGGCAGGTACACTGCACCCTGCCCACGGGCCTTGGTTCCTTTCTAGATGAGTGGTCCCTTTTAATCGCCACAACAATCCTAATAGGTGAGTATTATCTCCATTTTACAGAGTAGGGAACTATCTCAAAAAGGTTTGAGTGACTGCCCCACGTCCCACGATTGGTAAATGAAAATCACCTGGGCCGTGGTTTTTACAAATTACACGAGTTTCTATAATTATTATGAAATTTTTCAAACTCAAAATTGACAAAGTACTTTTGTATCCTTCTTTGCTGAATACATGCTACATTCCTAAATGCTTAGAAATAACTTTTTCAGAGATTCTTGGTTGCATAATATCCTGACACGTGGATATCTTATAATTATTTTTCTATTGATGGATACTTAGATTGTAATTTTTACACATAAATGTATGCATATACAAATCTTAGAATCTTGCATTATTTTCCTAATAGTTGATTCCTACAAGTGTTAATTACTGAATGCTCCCTTTCAAGATACCAGTAGGTTTGTTTATTCGTCTTCCCCACCAAGGAATCCTCACCCTCAGGCTATCCTCCTCACACTGTCCTTTTAAGCCTCTTTGCTAGTTTCATAGGCAAAAAGTGGCATTTCCTTGTTTAATTTCCTTGCTGGGTTGCAACTGAAATTGCATATTTTCCCGTGGTTATAGTTCAGTTATTCAAAGGTAAAGGGAGAAGATGGCCACTAGAATCAACAACTGAGAGGGCACCGGTGACCATTTGCTGATGCCTGAAATTGCTCTAACAGGGTACACAATCTTTCATTCTGTAATAAACAAAATTCTTAGAGTGTCTCAAGTTAAAACAATAACAAACTCATTTTTCAAATGTAATGAGTCACAGAATTGTAGAACTGGAAGGTGCTTACTGATACAGCCCCCTCATTTTATGGTTCAGGAAACTCCAGCACTGAGCAAGATTCCAGGAAGAACCAGGCCCAGAAGCACATGAAGTCCCCTGTGCTTCCCAAATAAAGATGGAAGTGGGGGAAGTCGGGATGGCTCAACAGGTTAAGCGCTCGCTTTGTAGCCCCAGGGACTGAGGATTGAATCCTGGTCCCAGACCAAGGGGACCCATATGCTGAACTGGGGTGCCTCCCATGTGGGAGGCCCCCAGTCCAGTTCCCTCCCTGCACAGTCCCCGCCCACCTGTGTGGAACAAAACCACCTCGAAAACTAATTATGTACAACTATGGAGACTGCTCTGGGCCATCTCCCTTCTGTCTGTCTGTCAAAATCAATAAAACAAAACAAAACAAAACAAAAAGGAAGTGCTGGTCCAGAACTAAACATACTACATTTGAGAGAAGAGGCTTTATTTACAATGATACTCAAACAGGATTTAGCAAAAGGTCCTCCTCCCAGTATCTTATCAGCATGGGCTCTAAATAAACAAAAAACAAATGTCCTGGGGGCAGGAAGTGAACTCTCCTCAGATGTATTTTTTAAACCCTGAACAAGTTCCATGCTCCCCAGTGCTTAGCAGGGTGGGGGTAGACACTGTGTGCCTAGGAGACCAGCTCCTGCATCACTTTAGGGAACATGTGGAGGCTTCAGTGCCGGCTGAGAAAACGTCAGGCTTTCACCTCATTCATGGCTTCCATAAGGCGAGCACTGTTTGTGACTGCTGTCGTCAGAAAAACGAACCTGTACCCTGAGGAGTCAAAAGCCCCACATTATGTGACTACCAGCAGATCTCTGGTGCCCAACACGTAGCCATGCCACATGGAGCCTCTCCCGTTCCATAGCCCTGGCTGGGTCAGAGAGGCAGTTTACAGATAGACCAGACCGTCAGTGCCACGCTCAGGGCACGATGACGTGCCACGCCGGGAGGAACAGGGCTCCCTGCTCTTCAGCCCACAGCAAGTGGTCCCCAGAAGCCAGCAGAGAAGCCTGCCGGAGTGCTGCCCTTTGCCCCCGGGTCCCAGGGAGGCCTGCTGTCATCTTTCTGTTCTCACTTACCTTTCTCTCTGCCCAGGAAGCGCAGGGCTGAGAGCTCAGAGAATGTGCAACCGCCCAGGAACACCACCAAGATGAGGCGCTGGGACTCGCTGGAAGCCTTGTCCCCCTTGGTCATGCCTGAGGAGGTCAAAGCAGACTCTGCTCTTCACCCCACCTCCTCGCACACCCCACCCCCACTAGTAAAGCTGAGGGCCTGTGCACACACCTGCAAAGGCCAGGTCGCTGCAGTTGAGCAGCCGCACCACCTCATCCAGGCCCTGCCAGCTCCGCCGCTCCAGCACCTGGGGAGGCATACACGCTGGTCTCAGGCCTAAGACAGACCCAGGCTTGGGAAAGGAAGGTTGTTGCTATGGCCCAACCATCACGTTTCTTGCCAGTTCCTAGGGCAGCTGAAAGTTGGGACACACCAAGGACTGAGTGAAATGCACATGGGGGCGGGAGTCACAGCTCTCACCTGCTCAATGACACGGCAGCTGAGGGGCACGTAAGCACCACTGAAGACGTACGCCATGTCCCGGGGCACCTTCAGGTCATACTCGCCATCCACACGTGGGATCTTTGGAGCAAAGGGGACTATATGAGGCAAGTGACAACTCAGCTCTCCAGTTGTTTACAGGATAAGAGAAAGTGGTAGATCCCTAAGAAGGTTCCTACTTCAACTAAACCAGCAATAGCTCCTGGGAAAAAAAAGAATCTATAACCAAAGAGTCAAGCGTCTGCTCAGTACATGCAGATTCTCTTGAATGCATTCCCATGCTCTCTGTGAAGGGCTGGGGAGGAGGGTGCCTCCTTGCTGACCTTGAAGTGACATGGGACATGTCTGTCACTGCAGGAGCACTTAGCCTATTCTCCGGCATTGGTAGGTGCCTGCTCCGTTTATTAACTGAATAAATGTCTTTTCTCATTATTAAATTAAGCTCATGCTGTCATGCTACCAAATGATAGGATCTTCATGAAAACAAAACAACAGAAAGGTCTTTGTAGTTTCAAAGTACTCCACAAAGAACGGGACCCACAGCCTCCCCTGTCCGTCCTTGCTCCACGTACCAAATTCAGCTTCTTGCTGATGGCACGGAAATTGCTCCTCTTGGCCAGAGAGCTGAAGGCATCAGTGATCTTTCCTGGAAAAGAAATCTGTGCTGGGTTTCATCTAAAGTCTACCAACTCACAACACTGTCACAGGCAGTACCATTCAGGAAATGGCAGGCCCACCTCTTCTCAAATAGCAGGACCTATCACATCTCTGACCTGATCTACAATTCCCTGCAACTGATGGGAGACATTCAACAGTCCTCCTGCTCAATGCAGTCTACAGGGGAACCTGTCTACTGGTTAAGTATATGGGCCTGGTTAAGTATGGGAGCCAAACTGACCTGGGTTCTAATGTGACTAACTGATGGACCTTGGACAAGCCACTTAACCTCTCTAAGCCTCATTTTCCTCATCTGTAAAATGGAGATAAACTAACCTTTTGAGTATTAAATGAGAAACTAAAGGGCGTAGTACATGGTGTGTTCAATAAATGGAAATGGCTCCTACTAGAAGTAATAGTAATGATAATCATAGTTAGGAATCATGGTCTCCTTCCCCACTCGTTCTCTGCCTGGGTACTCTGCCTGTTGGGAGAAGGGGGGAAGGGGTTACCTGTGCTCCCTACTCACCTGCAGCCTTGTCTGTCACCAGCTTGCTCACTTTATTCTCCATAGCTGTGAGGGTATCCCCAGGGGTCTGCTCTGTTAGGAGGCCCGCTCGCCGAAGATTGGAGAAGGTTAGCAGGTGCTCAGAGCCATAGCTCTAAAAAAAATGCAATTTAGCTCTTCACTGAGTGTGTACCAAGGGACTAGCACTATTTGCAATGGAGGTGAGGCGGGGAAGGATTACACAGTCTATGCCCTGAACAGTGCACACTTGTCTGTGTGAAAGATTTTCTTATCTGAAATAACCAAACACCAAACCCAGAATAATAAAAGCAACATGAAACTATTACAGACCAGAGAAAGCTATTAACAGAAAGATGGTGGGGAAGGCTTTACAAATGAGATAAGACTTGAGAATGGCCTTGAAGGAAGCTTATCAATGCCTCACAGGGTGCAAAAGTGAGGAAGAGTCCTCAGGTGAGAACTCAGCACCTGGTTCAATAGTCCTCTTAGCACTGGCCACCCACCATGAGATTCGGGAGTCAGGGGAAACAGGTCGTGGGATGCAAGGTGACTATCCCTACAACCTCTAAGAGGGACAGCAGATGGAAACAGGATGGGATGGGGACAGGAAAGGGGCCGTTTATTCTTTTGCCTCTTTAAAAAATGTCCAGTGTACATTCAATAGTATGTTGGTTACCTGAGTGAAGGGCCGGGGGGGGAGGGGGGGGCACCAGATGTGTAGTGGTAGAGGGAGGGCTGATTCTGGGTGGTGAGCACATAATGCAATGCATGGGTGATGTGATGTGGATTTGTACATCTGGAAACTATTTAATTGTTGCCAATCAATGTCACCTCAATAAATTTAACAATAAAAAAAAAAAAAAAATGTCCCATGAACTCCTTCCACCCAGTTCCTGGCCTTACCTGTAGATACTGTGTTTTCAGGGATCGGTAATCCTTGGGGATCAAGCCTGAGGGTAAAGATTAGACAGGTTCATTAGCCAGCTGAGGTGTTCTAAAATGTATAGCCAGACCAACCAGCCAACCTTGTTCCCCCAAAAACCTTAAACCAGGAAGAAGGATTCAGTAAATGATGTTAACCTTGCACTCTATACAGTTGTTTCTAAACTGACTCTTCAATTTAAGCTTGCTTGTTAAAAGATAAAGCCTGGGTCTGAGATTTCCAAGAAAGAGCCCTGAACCACGGGGTGCTGACAGACACTGACCTAAATGCTAAGTGTAGTAGGGATGGGGACAGGATGGGGCAGGAGAAGGAACTTCCTGAGCACTTCTTCCTGGTTGGGGGCCAGTTCTACAGGGAACTGAGTCACAGCGACTGAGGAATAGGAAGAGTATTCATAGAGTTCCAAAGTGCAATCCTAGATGTTTTCCTCCATTAAGCTAAGAAATGGACTTCCAACCATAATAAAGGAGACTTAGAATAAACAAACCTCTTCTCTGGGTAGAGAGCAACCTTAAAGAGTGTTCATCAACTGCAAGAATTCAATAGTAAAAACCAGTTGCCATTAAAGGTTGCAGAATCTGGGCTTTTGGGAAATGTTTATGAAATTGGTTAGCTGTCCCTTTTTCCTGCACTGGATCTTTAGTACGAAACGTTGTTGAAGGTAGGAGGCTAGATGGAGCAAAGAAAGATGTGCCACTCTACTCTATGCCTTTGTAGTCCTAACATGTGAAAGGCCTTGTTCTGGGGGGACCTGAACGTGGTCCTGCTTACAGTGGGGAAACCCAGAAATTATCCTGGGGATGTTTTACTCAAAACAGACACTTCTCTAATTTTAAGGGGAAAGAACCCCTGAAATTACAAGGAAATGTTCTGCCTGATAGGCTGTTTATCTGTGTCATTCAAAATGATTTCTTCTAACCCTAAGGTATAGTTTTCATTCTGGCATGTCTGGTCCCTGGGGCTCACCGTTCTCAGTGATGGACAACAGGCACATGAGGCGAAGGCTCTCGATAGGTGACACCTGCAAAGGAAGAAAGAGTCAAGGAGAATTCAAGGTTCATAACACATGTTCTTCCCTCTGCTAGAGGTCAACCCCACCGCTGAACACCATTCTCAACACCCCACCCACCTGCTCACCTGCCGGTCGATGTGCTCTTCAATGTAGCTGGTGCTCTCCCGGATGTTGAAGCCCTCCAGCAGCGCTGTGAGTTAATCAGAGGAGAGCCTGTTACTGGGGAAGCAGCTTAGCCGCTGCCATCTCTGCTAATGGGCATCTGTCTCCCCATCTTCTCCTCCATCCTGGGGTGGGTGAAGGGACCCCCAGGACTTCTAACAGGAAGCAGCAGTCCACACAGCCAGCCAGCATCAGCTGGAACGAGTCAGAGAGCATCTTTCCAGGGTGGGGTGGGCTGGGAGCCAGGGAGGCAGAGGCAGAAAGGGCAGGGCCCGGCCGCTGCGGTCACCATGCTCGGTCTTGATGAGCTCCTGGAAGTCCTGCTTGGTTTTCTTCTTCATGATGGATTCACAGGCCCCAATATCTGCAGACAGGACAAAAAACAGCTGACGTATTCCTGGTTCTAAAGGATATCCCTTTATTGTCAAAAGGAATAAAAGCCTCAAGGCAGAACACAGAAGCACTGCCTCTTACTTTGGACCAAACAAAGAGCATATCCACCCAACGAGCAGGGTCTGCTCCCCGCACCACACACCCCTCCAGCTGACACCTACGCAGGCTCAGCAAGCGGTGCTCCTGCTTCAGTCCCTTGAGCTCCTGGGAAACAAAGTTCTTCATCTGCTTGATGTCCATGCCCCTCCGGCGCTGTGGGGAAACCCCTTAAGGTCACCTCTGCCTTCCTCAGACATGAGAAACCACTACCCTCCCTCTCCTCAGTTCCTGCCCATCCAGGAAAAAAGACAAGGAGCCTCTTGTAATATCAGAGGGGTCCCCAAGAGGCAGCAGCCTTGGGAAGCCAGGGAGGAAACAGAGCAGAGGACCAGGGCTCAGAGCCTCACATCATACTGGGCCTGCAAGTTCCGGGCCTTCTGGCTCAAGAAGCCAAAGACATTGGAGAAGTGCTCATTCCGAATCTCATTAAACACCTGTGAGGGAAGCAAGACAGGAACCACTTATTGTATGGAGCCTACCTGTCCTTCCTACCACATTAGTGTCACAACAGCACAGGCAGAGCGCTCTGCTATTCTACAGAAGCACAAAGAAAACTGCGCTGGGATCAAACAGGTACGCCGTAACATGCTATGTGCTCTGCGGCATGCTCTTAACTGGCGGGGACCCCTTTCTCCCATGGACTCAGGCTCCTTTCTCAGAGCTGGTGCCCAGTCTCATGGGAGCAGAGCCCCGGGGACATGCACTGCTAGCACCCATACCCTCACCTTGTCCTCAGCATTGAGCAGCACCTTCAGGCTCCTGTCAGACGATGTGATTTCTGGGCCAAAGTCAACACTCCCTTTGAGAGCAGAGGGGATGGTTATGAGGATCTCTGATGAGGCCTGCCTTCTCCCACTTCCTGGAATTGCCAATAAAGATCCTCCCAACTGTAATACTTGGGAGCCGGCAGTTCACTCAGTCTGGGTCTTTCCCACTATCCCCGCCCCACACAGGCAGCCCCAGGAGCTGAGGACCACCTCCTTCTTGCCAAAATGCCACTTACCACACTTGATGCGGAAGGTGTCGTCCACCAGGCCCTCGTAAACCACCTGGGAGCAAAGTGCTGTCACAAAGTCCATGTCTGAAACCGAGATCCCCGATCATGAGGGTCTGTCTCCCTGATGCAGCTTTTTACCCAGTTTACTCAGTAGCAACTCATGTGCCTTCCCCAGGGCCCTAGTATCCAGGTTCCCAATCAACTCTGGCATTCACAGCCCAACGTGGGGGTCCTAACTGTTCCATAGTTTCATACTCCCGTGTCTCCTAGGGTCCAGAGACTACAGGAGTACTCAGCATAGTTTACCTCTGTCTAAGAGAAAGATATGTCCAATTTCTGGCCTTCGGCCCTTGGTTTCACCATCCTCTTCCTCCTCCAGTTTCCGCCACAGTTCATGTGACATCTGCCAGGAACCAAGACATTCTTTTTTTTTTCCTTCAAATTTTAAATTTTGTTTTAAGTCTTTCATTTTGAGATAATTATAGATTCATATGCACTGGTAAGAAATACAAGACATTCTTGATCTTACATCCAAGGCCCCTGTAACCCCACACCTACAGCTTGCCATGTGCACTTCTCTTTGACACCAAGGGGGGAGCTAAACATTAATATTACTGGGGAAGCTGGGATAGCTCAGCAGGTTAAGCGTTCGCTTTGCAGCCCTGGAGCCCGAGAATCAAATCCCGGGCCTGGCCCATGAGGACCCATATGCTGAAATGGGGAGTGCCCCCAGTTCAGTTCTTGCCGGAGCCTATGCGGGAGGACCCGGGCCCAGTTCCTGCCCTGTGCAGCCCTGTGCCCACCTGTGGAGTGAAACTACGGTATATGGAAAACTAATGCTGTCAACTATGGAGACTGCTCTGGGCCCTCCCAATTATCTCTCTCTGTCAAAAAAAAACTATTAAAATAAATCTTAAAAAAATAATAATATTACCTATCCTACTCCCATCTGTTCCTTTCCCTCCCTGCCCCTCCCATAGCAAAGATAAGAGAGATTCAGGAATGTGGCCCAAGAGGCCTGGCCCTGGCCTTTCTCTGCCAGCCACACAAGCTCTCCTCTCTGAGGAGCTATCTGCAACAACAGAGGCAAGGTAAAGAACACACCTGATACTACAGATGCCCCTAGACAATCCTTTGTGGGTAGCGAACAGGTGAAATGGAGCTGTCAGGACAACAGTCCCACTAGTGCTTACCTTGGCACATCTGCCAATTCCATAGCAGTTAGCAAAGGGTCCATAGAGAGTGCTGAGAAGGTGCAAGGCCTGTGCCACCGTGTTGATCCAACGCTGATCTCCTTCCTGCAGGGACCACATGAGCCACAAAGATATGGGTCAACCCGGCAGACCCACCTGGAAAGCAGCTAGCTCTAGAGCACTGGAGCAGGAAGGCAGGGTGTGGCAAATGCTTGAAAGAGGTCATTTTCACTAGCCCCAAAGGAAGTCTCATGAACATCAGTCAGCAGCATTCAATCTCCCAATCACTATCACTCATACTCAATGATAGGGGTTGAATGAAGGTACATCAATATTGCTAGCCCAATGGACCCCATGCTTGTGCCCACCTGTCAAACGCCAAGACCCAAAGGCCCTTCATTTACCAGGAAGTAATCCCTGAAGAATTCTGGCAGTTCCATACTCAGCAGATCCACGTCAAGAGGCAGCAAAGAGAAGGCCCATTCGTCACAGCTCACATCTGTGGGTACAGCGAGTATCAGTGTCCCTATAACTTACATGGCTCCATGTTAAAGGAAAAGCCCACCACAGTCATGCAAAAACTCCTGAGCACCTGGCACAGGCCAGATACTGCACTGATCACAGACACTCAAAGACGAGCAAGACATAGCCTGTGCCCCAAAGGGGCTCACAGTCTGGTAATAAAAGGAGACATGTACACAGTACACAACAGCCTGTCACACAGTGTGAAAAGGGGTGAGTTCTCATTAGAATGTTGACTGAAAGCGCTGAGGAAACATTCACTCACCATTCAATAAATACTAGCTGAAAGCTGCATATGTGCAGGCACTGGCTAAGCACTGGGGACACATAGAATGGGCATGTGCCCAATCTCCTGGGAACAGTCTTACAATCTAGTGGGAAAGCTACACACCAGACAGATTTAATTACAGCTATGCCGCACGGACGTAAAACAGCAACCGCGAGCACAAACGTATCAGGGATGTGTCTAACCTCAACTAGGGGTGGAAGAAAGACCTCCCTAAAGAAGGGACACTTAGGCTTAGAATCTGAGTAGGATTTAGGTAGGCAAAAAGGTGTAGGGTGGGGAATATTCTAGGCAACAGGAACAAAAGTCCCCACATCTGGAGGGGAGTGAGTCAGGAGAAAGGAGCGGCACACAAGGCGAAGGGGCCAGATGTGAGACGTGGGAGGCCATGGTGAGGATGCTGGGCTTATCCTGAGCCTCTGCAGAATTCTCTGCAAGGACTGTGTTCAGGTGGTGCTGCATGGACAATGGCCTGAGGGATACACACGTGGTGGGGAAGGCACAATCTTCCCTTGCGGGAGTCTTGGAAGGTTAAGGGGAGAAGCAATTGGAGAGCTCCAACTCTAAGCCCTCGCATCCCCTTCCGCGGTATATCCCACTGGCTCCATTCTCAGGCTCCTCTCCTCCCGCCAGACCACCAGGAATGAGACAAGGAAAAGGAGAGGGGCAGAGGGGATGACAATGATTTCCCTCCTCCTCATGTCCTCCCCGTTTCCACTCACATTCATTTCCTCTCACCTCCATAGATCCCCTCTTCCTCAAGCACCATCTCACAAGCATAAAACTGGAAGACAAAAGGCAGCTGATTAGTGCGCTGCTCTGTTCTTTCCATTCCTCTGGAGTTCCTCCATGGTTGCTGATGAGGACAACACTTACTGAACCCAGTAAGAGAACCCCGCCTCTTAAAAATCCAGAAAGGACACTAAAACCACCTAGCCCAACACTTCATTTCCCTTTCATCCATTCCGTTTATTTATTTAGTCCACTGCTTTTTTCTCCCTGACAGAACTCTTTAGAAGGGACACACACATGGATGCAGACAGAAGAGAAAGGATCTGCCTGATGATGCAATAGAGTGGGGAAGGAATGCAGGGATGGGGCATGAACATGGCGAGACAGCTACGCTGAGATGGGAGAAGACCACTGTCTCCTCCTCTGTTGAGACAAGTGGGAAGAGGATGACATATCTGGAGGTGATGAGGAAGAAAGCTGAAGGCACCACCATCTGATAATGATGGTGACAACAATAACAGTGGACTTATATTAAGCATTTTACATGACTCAGCATTGTTGTTAGTGTTTTATAAGGATTAAATCTCTTAACCCCTCTATTAACTCTGTGAGGTGTGGAAGACGAATGCTGGGTGCTCCTTATTTCACTGTTACACAGAAGTCCTATGCGTCCCTCACTCATATCTATCAGTAAAACTGAAATCCATAGACCTACTCTTAATGCTAACTCATGAAATTGCAGAGCCTAGTTTGGAAACTGCCATCTTCATAATTAACAATGGGAGTCTTGGCAAGAGAGAAAGATTTCATGCGATATAAAATCAGGTCAAAGACTAATTAGATAGAATGTTAGATAAGAAATTTACAAAAATACCAATTTTACCTTTTTGTATAATATGGAGGTTTGTAGGGTTATTCCAAACTGTTATCACTTGTCTTAGTCATTGTTTAAAAAATAGTTTTGGAGACGCCAAAAACGAGAAATTATTATCATAGCTCCTTTAATAATATCCAAAAGGAGCCTGTCATTCTGACTGGTTATCTGATTCGGTGATTTCTTGCCCTGGTGATGTTATGCTTGATATATTTGTAATCCCAAACAGGATAAACAGCTGTAAGATTGTGCTACAGACCTTCAAATGATTTTCAAAGGAAAATCACTGGCTCCTCTCAGTCCTTTAACGTAATGAGATAACAATATAAGTCTATGATTCCACTTGATTTCTTAACAGAAACTGAACATCATCTCATTTACATTAAAAGAGCTAAATACCATTATCAAGTCCATTTTATATGTGAGAAAACAGATACAGAGCAGGTAAGTAACTTACCCAAGTTCACACAAGTAATAATTACTAAGGCAAGGATTCACACTTTGGTTTCAGCATCTTTAATCTTCTATTTTCAATAGATTTTTCTTAGAAAATTTAAAAAGAAACCCCTGTCCTTTCAATTTTAATTTCTACCCGCTTGAGGTGTGGCATATGCACTAGCTGGTACAGCTTCACAGGCCCACGGTGGGCAGTGGGAAAACCTGGTACACCATATGCCTTCTAATCAGTGACAACGAAGACACACCTATGATGCACTTGATAATGTAGGGGTCAGAGGGGAGCTTGCTGAAATCAAGAAACACAGCTCCCATGACAGAATGTCCAACACTTAACTGCAATCATGGCTGGAAGGGACCTGGCCTGGCCCTGCTAACGTACTGTGTGACCATGGGCTTCAGGTCCCTCACCTGCTGAAGCTGCAGGGGGAGTAAATTGGTCTCTGAGGTTCTTATCCTGTGTACAAGGCTGAGCTTTGGGGGGATGGGGAAGTGATTTGTTGTAATCTTCAAACACAGTTCTAGGGAGAAAGTAACAGAATAACCCTAACACTGTGCACTATTACTACGAGTATGCAAGAATTTGTGTCAGAAGGGATACATAGCAGGTTCTCTTTCAAGAGCATCAGTCTTTTTATTTATAGAAATCTATGTAGAGGCCCCCTCTCAGAGTTCCACAATCTATATTTGGGGAAGTTTTATGACAGACCCTCTGTTACGCAACTGGGTCTACATTAATGAGACAGTGATAGGTACTTGTTCAGTCACATCTAATTTGCTTTGAGAGAGATTCAGCTATTGATCCCTTGCCCCTTCCCAGTTCTCAAACCTGGTCTATCTTATCCCACTCCCACCAGAATCTAAACTCACCTTCTGAGGACTGAAGATCACTTTGTATTTGCGAGTTCGGCCAGCCAGTTTGTCAGCATTGACAAGATCTACGGACAGAAGGAATGCAACCCAGAAAGTAGTGGGCCATTTGTTAGGCAAGATGCATAGAAGCAGATATTCTCTACAAGAGGTGTGGCCAACTCAAACAATTCTTGTCTCATGAAATGATCCTGGTGGCCAAGGCCCTTAGATCTTGCCCACCCTGTCCCAGGTCTTAGGGACACACGGTGCTATGGCATACTCACTGGCAATATATCGCATATTCTTGATGCGGGGTCTGACCAAGAAGCACAATCTATGGGAGAGATGTAACAAACAAACAAATAAAGAAAACCCTCAGTGAAGAAAAATCATGAAATTGGTGAGTTCAGCTTAGAAGAGAGTGAAATAATTCCAGTTCTTTCACCATTTGCTCTTCTGGACAGGCCTACAGTTCTCATCCTAGCCACAGCTGGGCCAGCTCTCATGGCCTCCCATATACTGAGCACAGAAGATTCCCCTCAACACAACAGATATACTAGGGTGAACTGGGAACACTTACTGGCCCTATGGTTAACCCAGGAGTTGCTGCTTTCAAATAATGTACAAACTATTAGCCAAAACAAGATGCACATATATATATGGAGTATGCAGTCAATCAAGTGTTAGAAACAACACAAGAAAGTATACCGTACTCATATAATGTTTTTCAAATGGGAGTTCATAGATGTATTCTTCATGTACCCAGAAGATTTTTTTCCTCTAAGGGAGGGGTATACATTACTTAAGATTGAGAAATATTCAAAATAAAAACAGACATTAGAAAATAGGCAGTATGTGAGTGTGTGCCAAGTGAGTAGGACAAATACTAAACACCCTGGAAATCCAGAGGAGGAGAAAATCACCCTGGACTGGACAAGCAACAGAGAGCCTCATGAGAGAGGTAGGGCAGGCTCTGCAGGCTGGGTATTTTTTACAGGAGCAGTGAGAACAGGAGAGAATATCAGGCAGAGTGAATAAAGTGGCCAAAAGGGTGAAGGCACGCATACGCAGCTGGGAAGTATGTGAAAGCACATGTCAAGTAAAGGTGTGAGGGGACATGTGAGCAACCAGGCTAAAAAGGCAGTGTGAGGCCTCACTGGACACAGCCTTGGCTTCTATGACGAGCAATTTGGACTTTACTCATTAAGCAAGGAAAGCCTTGAAGGTCCTTAAGAAGAGCACAGGGAAAATATGTTTGAAAGCATCATCAATCTAGTTAGAGGTAGCAGGTTGGATTAGAGAGAGAAGAGGACAAGGGTGGAAGAAACTGCAGGAAGGGAGACCAATTAGGAGGCTAATGCACAACCTAGGCACAGAATTGTAGAAGTGCAGGAAACCATATCACAAACATCATGGTGCCAGATCCCAGCCAAGGATGGATCAAGAGCAAATGTACAGGGACCTCCTCCATCTTGGAGCCAAGCTAGACTCTTCCTGGTACTCACTGTTCACTGGAGCTGAGGGCTGGCTTGTTATCCACCTTGTACAGCTTGTCTACTTCATGTTGCTGGCGAAAGAACCCAGTAAGACAAGAGACAAAGAGTGCTTAGAATGAAACCCAAAGCATGATGCAAAAACAGGGGACTTCTGGAAGGGGGCCCCATTTGGTGCTTATTCAGGGAATCAAACTGCCTCCCTGACAACCATCCCACTGAACCCTCCTCAAACTGTCAACAAAAATACCAAAGATAAAGCAATTCAATGACAAGAGTCAACAGCATTAGCCCCCTTTGTGGACCCAACTCAGCTACTGACTATTACCCTACAAGGGTCATCACGCCTTAGTAATTTGCACTGTTCATCAAAAGAAAAACTGCTCCATGAGAAAAGGGGAACTTGAGTCCACCTAGGAAAAGATACCTTTAGGATGGAGACATTGGCGATTCGATCCAAAGGACTCATGAGATCTGCTTCAATGAACAAGTCCTTTTTCCCTGGAAGCTGAAGGAGACACAGTTATCTTGGGTCACTCATGGGTCACACAAGCTCCCTCGGCCGAGAGCTCATGCATGCAGCCAGCTATCTGTTTAACAGAAGCACCGTCTGAGTTGGAGGTGAGCCAGACATCATCTACCCCAGCACCTTATTTATTGTCAATATAGCCACAGTGGACATTTCTCTATTTTGTCCTCTTCTCATTTTCTGTACCAGTGAATATTTCACCTTCTTTCTAAGGTTAACTCTTTGTCACTCAGCCCTCCTGCTCACCTGTGACCCTGTCCTGCATCTTGCTCCTCTTCTCCATTATGCCTCCCAACAACCCCGGTCTCCTGAGGAACAAAGCCAAACAAAACAAAACGCCATCTTGATTTTTGCAGCCCCCTCAACAACTGCCAAGTCTCTTCTTTAAGTAGCATTTTTCTTCTAATTACAAAAATAACCTTAAATAACCTGTGTTCAGTGTAGAAAACAGCCCAGGACAGTCCTCACCCTATCACCCACCCCAGATCCCTGTCATGATTCCCGCATCATCACCCCTGATGCTGCTTTCTCACTGAGTGGCAGAGGGAGAGAAGTCATTGCAAGTTTCCACTCAACTAGGCCTTGACAAGTGGGGTGGGTGCTGAAAGGGCAATTCAGCAGAGGCCAGGGAAAGAGAATTGGCTGAATGGAAAGAGCAGACCAAGTAATTTGGTTTGGCTGATACATAAGGTAACTAACTGTAGGGCAGGGCAGTGGTTCTCAGCCAGGGATGATTTTGCCTCACAGAGGACATCTGGCAATGTCTGGAGAGAGACATTTTTGGTTGTCCAACTTGAGGACGGGGGTATTACTGGTATCTAGTGGGTTAAGGTTAGAGATGTTGCTTAAAGATACTACAATGCACAGGACAGCCCCACAGCAAAGAATTAATCAGCCCAAAATGTCAATAGCACCAAGGCTAAGAAATCTTGATGTAAGGAAATGGTGGAAAATAAGACTGAAACAGTTGACTAGCAGTGCAACATGAACGCTGGTCACAAATGGCAGGTTAGAGTTTAGAATTGAACCTCTATGGAACAGGGAAAAACTATAAGTTTTTGTGCTCTGAAGCATCCTATTAGCTGGGAATTTCGGTTAAATGAATCTGGGATCTGTGGGTAAACTGGACTAGACACATGAGAAACTGGAGTTTTATGTGGTTAATGCCACAGTCCAAGCAGCCCAAGCATGTGGCAGTGAATGATGGATGACCTAATGTAGGCTGGTGGTGGTGTGAACAGAAATAGGTTATTTAAAAAACACATGGGGGGAAGCCGGGATGGCTCAGTGGGTTGGGAGCTCACTTTGCAGCACCGGGAACCGAGGATCGAATCCCGGCCCCGGCCCGTGCGGAACCATATGCTGAACTGGGAGCTCCCCTAGTTCAGTTCTCTCTGTGTCTCTGTATCTCTGTATCTCTCTCTCTCTCTCTCTCTCTCTGTCAAAAATAAATAAATAGGGGAAAGCCGGGACGGCTCAGCGGGTTGAGCGCTCGCTTTGAGGCCATGAGGACCGAGGATCGAATCCCGGCTCCGGCCCAGGCAGGACCCACGTGCTGAACTGGGGAGTTCCCACAGTTTGGTTCTCTAACTGTCTCTGTCTCTGTCTCTCTCTCTATCTGTCAAAAAGTAAAATAGAA
>PVKE010025102.1:0-23301 GCA_004027555.1 Craseonycteris thonglongyai
ACACAAATACTTTTGATTCTCCTTATAGAAGGAAATGCACATTTCCTTTGGCCCATGCTTAGTATTAGGATTTTAAAAAAGACACTTAACTACAAATATAGACATTTAAAACACGGTAAATGATTACTATAAACATTTGGAGGCTGACACTTTTGAAAACTTATGAAAAGGAGAAAACGAATAGAATTTATCAACCAACTCAAGAAGAATTCCTAAATTTTCTTATAATCTAATACTAAATTGAATCAATAGATAATTTTGTTTTCAACAAAGAAAACACTAAGCCCCAGCATCTTTGCAGGTAAATATCACCTTAAATCTTAACATTATGTTTACATATTCTGTCTGTGAGGTCAATGTTACTTTAATATCAAGCACAAAGGAAGCTTTACCATTTAGCCTGCTGAGAGACATACAGAGTGGACCAGACTTCACTTCTAGCTTGCAATCCAGTATCCTGTGCTTCATCTAAGCCGGTTTACCACAGCCTTGCTGCTGATACAAGAATGAGTATAACTATTGTTTTAAGCCACTGAGTTTTGGGGTGGTTAGTTATGCAGTATTATTTTGTCAATAGATAACTCATTCACTGTAGAGAAAGCATTGAAATAAAATCCAACAACTATCAAGCAAGACTATTTATAATCTAGATATAAAGGATAATTTCCTTTTCTGGGAAAACTGTATCTTTGATACAATTTTACCAAATATTATGAAATTGTGTACATTCATAATCTATATGCACTACACATTTTTTAAAAGAAATGTCTTAGAAAAGCTGTTGCACATACATGCCAGAAGACATGTGCAGTCATAGCTAAAGCATTATTAATAGTGCAAACACACTGGAAACAACCCGAAGTGTCTCTAAAATAAAAAATAAATTGTTAAATATTTACACAATGGAATATTAAACAGCAAATTACATGAATGAACCATGATAATATGCAACAACACAGATGAATCTTACCATATAATACCAAGAATGGCAAATGGTCAAGTACATACATCCTAAACTCATTTGTATAAATATCAAAACATAGACGCTCCTAAGTTGAATATGATTTCACAATAATTTTGTTATAATTTATGTATTTGTTGTATATCGATTTGTATCTATAAATATGCTGTAAATATGATAATATGAAATAAAATAAAATAGAAGATTATACTAGAATTATATTATTATAATAATTTCAGTTGGTAAATCCAAAAATTTATTAAAGACACCATATTTTAGCCTGGGTGGCTTTTATGAGGAATTAACAACATGCAGCAATGAAAATGATTTAAAGTATTGCTGATTGTGCATAGTATTATGTTTTGTGGTTATTTTTTGCAGCTATAGAAATGCAAATAGCCCCTGAATAAAACAGGTGACAGGAAATTTGAAGATTTGGAACATTTCGTCTTATTTATCTGTGAATGGCCATTATGCAGCCAGGAAAAATATGATAGTATCTCTTCTCAGCATTACTATTCAAAATTTTATAAAGCCTGAATATATGAGTAAACAGGGTACTCACATATGTATGCAGTAGTTAGGGAAGAATAAAGCTATCATTTGTACACAATATAATCATCTACTTAGAAAATCTAAGAGAATCATTTTTAAAAACATTGAATTTAAAAGGTTTTGCTTATACAGTAGTCCCCCCATTATCTATGGGAAATATGTTTTAAGACCCCCCAGTTGATGCTTAAAACCACAGATAGTGCCAAACCCTATATATATTATGTTTTTTCCTATACAGACATACCTATGATAAAATTTAATTTATGAATTAGGCACAACAGATTAAAAATAACTAATAATAAAATAAAATAAGTTTAACAGTATACTTTAATAAAAGTTATGTAAGTGTGGTCTCCTTTCTCTCCAATAATTTTTATATTTTTCATCCCAAACTTATTCCTGAATCTGTGTAACCATCCCTTACTTTCAGTCAATAGCATGGTGTCACCTGATTCAGGGGATTGCTTGCTGACATTGGCACAACACATGACTGTCCATTGGAATAGATTTTATGTTCATGTTGTCCACCCATACACTTAATATCTTTTCCATCTTAACTAAGCACTTGTCATATACTGTGGCCTTAGCTTTTGCCTTTTGAAATACAAAAGCGAAACTAGCATACATTTCTTTTTCCTTCACAATTTCACCAATATTGTTCTTACACTAGATCTTAGTAATCATGGCATGCATTTTATTTCTTTCCTTGTTTAAGTAGAGAACTTATGCCTTTTCACTAATGAAGGACCTTACAGCTTCTCTTTGGTGTATTTGAATTGCCAGCATCACTACTCTTGTGCTTTGGGACCATTATTCAGTACACTAAGTGTGATAGTTGTTCTGATAACAGGCTACTGAGTGACTAATGAGCAAGTGGGTTATACAGTGTGGATATGCTGGACAAAGCAGGGATTCATATCCCAGGTAGGATGGCAGCAGATTTTATTATGGCACTCAGAATGTTGGTTGATGTAAAACTTATGAATTGCTTATTTCTGGAATTTTCCATTTAGTGTGTTTTGGACCACAGGTAACTGAAATTGTAGGAAGCAAAACCATAAAGAATGAGGAACTACTATACAGGATAACTTTTATATATAGGGCAATAGCCAAATTAGAACATATCATGGAAAAATATTCCAAGTACAACAACAAAAGAAACCCAAACATAGTGACAATCAAAGCTGCTAAGAGGTTTGAAAGACCATATGGAAAACAATTTAGCACTTCCTGAAGGCCATATGAATCAAACTCAATAAAAGAGAATATTTCACATTTAATTTTTTTTTTAAGATTTATTTTTATTGTATTTGACAGAGAGAGAGAGAGAGAGAGAGAGAGAGAGAGAGAGAGAGAGAGGAAGAGGGAGAGAGAGAGGGATACAGAGACAGAGAGAAGAGGGAGGGCCCAGAACAGTCTCCATAGTTGCACATCATTGGTTTTTCCACATAGTTTGATTCCACAGGTGGGCGCGGGGCTGCACAGGGCAGGAACTGGGCCAGAGTCTCACCCCGGTGAGAACCGAACCGGGGGCACTTGCCAGTTCAGCATATGGGTCCACACGGGCCGGGGCCGGGATTCGATCCTTGGTCCCCGGGGCTGCAAAGTGAGTGCTTAACTCACTGAGCCATCCCGGCTTCCCCAATATTTCACATTTAAAAGATGTTAGTTCTTCCAAAATTAATCAGTAAATCTAATATAATCTTATATACAATTCTAAAGAAGTATTTATGGAGCTTGATAGGTTTAGTTTAAATTCAATTGAAAATAAAAATATAATCAAGGGTATTTTGATAAAGGTCAGAGAGTGATATTTGCTCAATCATGTTAAAAATACCTAGTGCAAAGCTATAGTAGCTAAACTTATATAAGTAGTCATTCAGGAATAGACAGTTTAATTGCACAGAGAGGGGAGTGAAAGATCAGAAACAGCTATGTAGGGAAATTTAATATGTGACAAAGGCAATGCCATCTGTTACCTTGTGTTGAAATGAGTAAAGAAGAAATGGGTTATTTAATAAAATATCATGTGACAATTAGCTGACAATTTGGAAAGCCAAGTAAGTTTTACCCTACTTCACTCCCTCACAAAATTATTTTGAAATGTATCAAGCAACTATACATAAATAACAAATATATAAATTATGTTAGGAAAATGAAGAGAATATTCATTTATAATTTAGGGTCTTAAAAGATTTTCTAAGAAAGGCTCTAAATTCAGGAACCATAAAGGAGAAAGTTGTCATATACCTACATAAAATTACAAACTTTAACAAAAGTCACAATAATTAAAAGACAAGCAACAAATGTGTTTTATAGAAAAATAACTCTTATTTGCCCAAAGATGTACAGTGTTCCCTCGCCACTTCGCGCTTCATGTTTTGCGGCTTCAGTGCTTCGCGGGTTTTCCCAAAATATTCATCAAAAAATAAAAATGAAAAAATACAACCCTGTCGGCAGCCACATTGCGGAAAGGAGCGTTGTTTCATGTGGATGCGCGAGAGAGAAGGATCCCTGCCTGTCAGACAAAGAGCTGAGCTGACTCAGAGTCCCTCCCACGGGCTCTCATACAGGCGCGGGATGGGTTTCCGGGGCCACATCGACCCATGAGAGACCGATGAAGATGTCCTTGAGATGACAAAGTCTGCAAGTGAGGAAGAAAACGAAGAGGAAGACGAAGAAGAAACTGAAAAGCGTGGCCTTACCCTGGAGAATCTGCAACAATTGTGCAACATGGCAAGAGCGATGCAACCATTTGCACAAGACATGGATGACAATAGGGTTCGAGCTGTCGAGCTCAGCCATCGCGTTGACGGGGTTCTGTCCTTGTACAGGGGAATTTTGAAGGAAAAGGAAAAACCAAGACAACAACGACCCATCACCCTGTTTCTCTCCCAGGTAAAGCCCCCGGCTCTCCCGTCAGCGCCTCCAGCAGAAGAGGCTCCGAGGGAGCCTAACGCTGCTACGCGTCACGTGAGCGCCTCTCCTCCGCCCCCCACACAAGCCTCTTCGCCTCTCTCAGAAAGCCATGTGGATTCATGTTTATTACTGTATAAGGTTTTGTCATTCACCTTATTCATTAGCACTGACACGTTTAAGTAAATACGTATACTGTTGTCATTTTTGTCTTCAATGAGTAAAGTATGAATACTGTTTACATATTTAAAACATTCTTGTACCCGCATACACGAACATTCCTAGGGGCAAATCCTACTTCGCGGTTTCTCAGCTTCTGCGGAAGGTTCTGGTCCCCATTAACCGCGAAAAACGAGGGATCACTGTAATGACATAGTTTTGTATACACCAACACGGAAAGATCTCTAGTATACACTAAGAAGCAGAAAAATTCAATTGCTTATATTAAGGATAGAATTATGTCATTTAGGCAAAAATTGTTTAAGAACAAAATTATATGTACATATATGTATAAATGTATACATGTATATACATGTTACATATTGCATAAAAAGTGATGTAGGAGAATTCACAACCTATTATTAATTCTAATTACCTATGGAGAGAAGTCAGATTCAGATGTGTGGACAGGAAGTAAAATTGGACATTAGTTCTTGCAATGTAATACTTATGTGTTTGAACTATTTTTATAAAACATTTTCTTATATAATTAAAAATAAATCAGGGGATGTTGGGATAAACCAGAGGTTGAGTACTTGCCTTGCAATTGCGAGGTCCAGGACTCGATTCCTGGTCCCAGCCCATGCAAACTCATATACTGAACTGTGTGTCACAACTGGTAACTGCCAGGATGGCTCATTGGTGAAGGTTCTCGCCTTCCATGTGGGAAGCCCTCAGTTTGGTTCCTGCTCTATGCAGCCCACATCCTCCTATGTGGAATGAACCATGTCTCAACTAATGCCGTACAACTATGGAGATTGCTCTGGGACCTCCTCCTTTCTCTCTCACCTTCTCTCAAACAATCGAATAAATTAAAGAACAAAAACAGAAAACAGATGTAAAGAAAGAGTAACTGAAAATGTAAGTAAAAGAATATGACATTTTAATATCTAGATACATATTTTGGTAATAAATCAACTAGTGTAACTCAGTTTATTAAACTACTTAAATTGGCCTACTTGATTTGCCTTTGAAGCAAAGGTAGGAGTCCTCTTTACTGTTTTTTGTTCTTTTAAGTGTTAAACAAGTTGTTGATGGTGGTTAGTTGATGTGTCTAAAAATTTCTTGCACCAGGTTTTAGGGAGATGGGCTGGTGTTGTATATGTGTTATGGGGAGCAAGTCAAGATGGCCTTTCCATGCACAGATGTACTGAGTTCTGGCTGTAGTGACTGTCAAACTCATTTCAATAAAAATTCCACTGTGCAGTCAGAGCTGAGTTGAATTCTAAATTGCATTTTAAGTTATAAGTAACGGGGAAGCCGGGATAGCTCAGTGGGTTAAGCAATCACTTTGCAGCCCCGGGGACGGAGGATCAAATCCCGGCCCCGGCCAGTACGAACCCATATGCTGAACTGGGGAGTGCCCCCAGTTCGGTTCTCACTGGGGTGAGACCCCGGCCCAGTTCCTGCCCTGTGCAGCCCTGCCCACCTGTGGAATGAAACTATGTGGAAAAACTGATGATGTGCAACTATGGAGACTGTTCTGGCCCCACCTCCCTTCTCTCTATCTCTGTCTCTGTATCTCTCTCTCTCTATCAAAAACAATAAAAATAAAATTTTAAGAAAAAGTTATAAGTAATATTCATTGCTTTTTGTTAATTGCTAAAATATTCTATATAAAAATGCTTTTGCATGACTAAGATAGAAATGCCTAATTTTTAAATAATTAATTAAAGTTAGGATCTTCTCCTTGGAAAATCATACTTAAGTATACATGCTCATATACAACGTCACTTCAATAAATTTCCCTCTTGATTTCATACAAAGAGGAAATGATACATATAAGTTGCACGGGGAGCAATCTCCCACTCCCCTCCACCCATCGATACATACAGTCCCGTGCATTTTCTTGAAGATAGTTCCAAATATCATATACGGTTTAAATATTCTTTTTTCTCCTATGGAACATTCCTAGAAATATTCAAAATACAAGACAAGAACTCTCACAGCATGGCTATAGTTTATTAATAAAATAAATATGTATCAAATAACAGAACAACATAACTTTGTTGATATTCTAATAACAGTTACTATGTCCTCAGTACATACTAATGGCAAGCACTCTTCTAAGAAAGAAGAAGTTTAGGAACTTGCCCATGGTCTCCTGGCTGGTAAGTGTCAGACCTGGGATTTGAGTCCTGGTTGTCTAGCTCCCAAGCCTATGCTTTAATCACTGTCATCTCTGGATTGTCAGGCCTGAGTTTCTTCATGTACCCTGGCTCTAAGGTGGTAGACTTACAGGTAGGTTTGCTAGATTCTCCCCCTTCAAGGATGCCTCTGAAATTCCTGTCCCACCCTATAAAGAACTCCATGTGCTTACTCATAGCAAGGGCTTGTCGTAGCCCAAATTCAAAAATTTTACTGGGAATAGGAGAAACTAATTTATCTTTGCTTGCACCACCATCTTTTTGGTCTTCTTCATCTCAGAGACCTCATTTATCTCTTCTTTTTCTCCTCTAGAAAGTTACTACCAGTCTTCTCAGGAGAACTTTTCTCTTCAGACAATAAACATACTTTTTCCTGGGCCGCCTCACACAACATATAGCTTTGGGTTTTGATTATTGCTCAATCACTAAACTTTACCAAAACAAAGTACATACTTGTACGAACGGTGCCCAATCCAGAGCAAGAGAACAGGCTGTGTCTCTTCAATTTCCTGAGCTCACTTGTATTCACTGCCTCTGCTAGGCTGCTTGTAGTTTGTTACACACAACCGTGGCATTGCCTTTATTTTTTTTTATTGTTAAGTTTATTGGGGTGACATTGATTGGTAACAATTAGATAGTTTCCGGATGTAAAAGTCCACATCACATCACCTATGCATCGCATTATGTGCTCACCACCCAGAATCAGCTAGTAGCTTCCTGAATGTGAAAACCTCCCAGCTGCCTCGTATTTGCAAGCAGTCTCCAATCCAGTTGGGTGCAGTGCATTCAAGACAAAGCAAAGCCTGTCACCTGCTTCAATCAAAACCAAATGACTAAGATTTCTACACAAAAACAGACTCATTGCTTATGATTTTTGCTCAACTTCTTAAATTAGGTAGGGTTGTTTCTGTGAGATTGAAATATTTTCTAGTCATACAAGTAGATTTAGATATCACTTTAAAAGAAAAAGCATAGCTGATAAGTTGGGAACAAAAATGGGATGTAAATGCACACTGTCATCATAAGCTGATGGATGAGGGGGTTGGCTAGAAAGGACATACTGTAGTCAAAGTGTTTGATGCTTGGTTAGTAAGGCCATTGAATGAGAAATGAAAACTGCTAATTACCAGTCTTACATTAGCATTTCACATTGATATGCTCATGTTGGGCATTTGATGTGCCAAAGTTACACAAAGCTTAGGGCTATTCTTTAGAGAACATGGCTGGATTTGACTCTTAAAAGTTAAAGCTGTAAAACTGATTACACTGGTGACTTGTTAAAGAGCATATTCTGTCTGTTAGATCAGGGGTGTCCAAGCTTTTGGCCTCCCTGGACCACATTGAAAGAAGATTGTCTTCGGCTGTACATAAAATATGAGTACACTAACAGTAACGATAACTACTGAGCTAAAAAAAGAGTAAAAGGAACAAGGTTGCAGAAAAGAAATTTTATAATGTTTTAAGAAAGTTTATGAATGTGTGGTTTGAGCTGCATTCAGAGCTTTCCTGGGCCTCACCCAGCCAGTGGGCCACAGGCTGGACAAGCTTGTGTTACATGGTTAAACAATCTTACAACTTATTTTGTACAGTTTTCTCTTAGGACCCAAGGCACATATGGCTAAAATTTCAATCAAGTAAGTGGTCTATGGTCTGTTACAGTCTGGTCTCCAATGCTTAATTGTGCACCCAATCTCTCCATAAATTCCTCAGTTCTAATCTTTTATCTCACACCTAAAGGAAGGAAGTAGGGAAAGAAAGAGGGAAGGGAAAAGGTAGGAAGGAAAGAGGAAAAAGAGTAAGTAGGGAAGAGAGAAAGAGGGTTCACTTTATTTTGAGAATTTACTGTGTAGTAGCCCAGTGTGAGCTGCTGTCTTTATATATGCTAATTTATCCACCCCACCCAGATTAACACAACAAAAATCCAGCAAATGTAAGCGACCTAGCAAATGATCTCTTGCCTCTCATTTTACAGATAAGGAGACTGTGATCTGGATGGATAAGAAACTTCCCAAGGTCATATAATTGGCTTGTGACAGTATGTGTGTGTGTGGGGGGGGGGGGGGGGGGGGGGGGGGGGGGTGCGCAGTGGGGGCACCTAAAAAATCTCTCAACTACTGGCTTAAGGTTTTCCTAGCATTCCTATTGATCTTTGAGTAGGACTATGGGCAAACAGTAGAAATTCCAGGCCTTACAAAGTTCTAGAAACTCTTCAGTTTAGCCATTATCGTATCAACTCCTTCTCAGTTAAACACACTGTGACCAGTCTCTATCTATCTCTTCTGAGAGAAGCAGGAAGGACTGGCATTTTCTGCTATGGTCAGTTCAGGTGTTAAAAAATTTGGAACTATGACTAGTTTTAACATTAGGATGCACATTAAATCAAGATACGAAAGCCTGTGTTTATTTTTAGCTCAGTATTAACTGCCTAAATGTAATTGAATCATCACTGAGCTGAACCTTGGTTTCCTGAATTGTTCAATGAAGAGGTTGGAAGAGATGACTGTTTCTTTTCCCAGCTGAAGCATGATGTATAAATTAACCACTTCCTAAGTACATTACCCAGGATGAAATAGATTTAGCTTCCAGATCCTTTTTCTAACTGAACGACTATGTGGTAAATTGCCAGAGTTATAAGTGCAGATAGGAAAGGAGAGGTATAGTAGAAGAGATAGAAGTGGGATAGTAGGCATCATTTATAAAATAAATAGGTAAGAGCATGGGTATTTTGAGGGGGATCCGAAATATTACTGTCAAATTTTTAAGTATTCTGATTTGCACTCTTCCCCCATTGCATCATCTTTTAAAACCTTTTGAAAAAGTTGCAAATTAACAGCTTTTGAAATTGAGTTAACTAGAAAGTTATCACTTGAGCAAAGTTGAATGAATAAATATTAAAGTTCAATAAACAAATGGCCTCTCCCTTCATTGCAGAGCTTTCAAAGCATGATTCTCAAAGCCTGAATGTAACTGTGGTAGGTGAGATCTATTCTGGGCATTGACTTCAGTGACTGGAAGATTCCCTCCTGGATCAAACAGTAGTAAGTCTCCCTGAACCATCTTCTCAACTATGCCTCAATCTTAGCCTGCCTTTAGCAAGAATTCTGTTGGGTCAATTAGCAAGAATCCCCCTACTCCTGATTTCTCTTAGTAATTTTCTATCCACTAAATTCCTCACTCTGCCTGTTGGCTATAGTCCCACTTGTCCCTATTATAGTCAGAGTTGAGTTCAAACTTTCTCCCCTATTGCAAAAATCTTGAATAAAATCTTCCATACCATTTTAACAAGTGGTAAATAATTTTTTCTATGACATGATACTTTGTGGAACACTCAAAACAAGTCACTTTTACAGCCCAAGGTGGAGCATGTGGAAGAAAGTTTACCTGCAAGACACATAGGAGATCCCTCCATGAAAAGTGTTTGCTTCGGGACACTGAACTTTGCTTCTGCCAGAAAATCTAGCAATCCTTTGATTTCTTTCCAGTAAAATTTATCTTTGGTACATTTTAGCTAATGTGCTTAAAGCAGGGGAATTTATGCCAGTACCTAATGAACTATCATCAGTGAAAAAATTGGCTGGCTGCAACAATATTGCTGGGAGAGGGACCATTGCTATTCAATCAGGAAATTTCAGCCCATACACACATAAATGGGTGCTCTGACTAGGCTGAACTGGTCAGTAGATAAATTTATCCTGTGAAATGGAATGATCCCCATACCGTCTTCCCCTCTTGTCTACAATGTTTCTGTTTCCACGTTGATAAACTAGGAGTTCAGCTATAGGGAGATCATTCTGCCATTGTGATTGGTATGAAGTAAGACTGAACCTAAGCAGGAATGTTCTGATGCCTAGAGAGAAAAAATTATCACAAGAGAAGAAGCAGTTGTACTTGGTAAATCTAGCATAGAAACAGAACCAAGATATTAGTTCTGGGCCTGGGAGCACCTGGGGAGAAGAATGGCTTTGCATTAAAATAGAACTTTTCTCCAAGTTTGACCATTCATTCTAAGGAACAAAATAACTTTTGTCTTTCCCAACAGAGGGAAGGTCCATGCACTCCTTCACTCCCCTAGAGTATTTATTATATGAAGAGGATTGACAGAGACTAGCATTGAGCAATGGCGGCTGATTACCAGTAACAAGTGACGAATAATGGATTCAAATATAAACATACTTAAGTCCAACATTTGGAATTCCCAGATATACTTTAAGAATAGGAACTCCTGAAAGGTCTGGACTTCCCACATGGGTTAATGGTGCACTGGGACTCTCTAGATTTGAGTGTTAGTATTGATGAGATTGTAATTGAATTCAGAGGCTTGTAATGTTAGACATTTATATTCAAGGCATCAGTGATTCAAGTTACACAGATTTTATCAGTATTGTCTAACAAGTTTCAATTTATTTATTTTACTCAGTATTGTATTTATATAGACAATAATTCTCTATATTAAATAAATATCACAAATAAGCAGGTCTCCTCATGTGAATCATATTTGAACCTCTGGCTGCTCAGCAGAAAAATGATACTTTTTTCTGTACCTTGTACCTAAAGGACGGTACCTTTACAGGCCACCTAGTTTCTCTGGCCTCAGGTTCTGATTAGCCTCTTAAGAAATTTATCTCTGTTCTGTATAAGTGGTTAAGCATAAGTGAATCAATTAGGTGATATAAATGGAGAAAGGAAAGGAGGCACTGGTAGCTGTCTTTAGCACACTCATTAGAGACAGCATTAACTCATTTGAATTCTAATTCTACTACTTATTAGCAGTAAAATTTGGGACAATTTATTTATCTTTTGCCTCTATTATCTACAAAATTGAAATAATAATTATATTCAACTTATCTGGTTATTGTATTACATGAACTAGTATATGCTAAGCTCTAGTAAACCTCACTCTGCACATATTAAACAAATATGTTTATTTGAACTTTGAAACTTTTGTTTTCTCATAAAGTCTATTTGAATATTTCCATTTTATAGTGTCTTACAGTCTTTTGATATCATCTATACAGTGATTTTAGATAGTCATGTTGAAAATATATACATTAAAATTTTCAAGATGATTGATATTTGGAGAAAATATGAATAAACATAGGTTAGAATGGCACTTTATAGTAATGTATAACTTAATGGGAGCCTAGGAATCTATATATTTGTTCTCGTTTTCTTTTCATTTGCTTGGTTCATATTATTATGAACTGAATTTTTTTTTTTAATAAAATTAAGTCTCCTTCCATCCTCACCCCATTTTTCTCTACCTCCATCTTAATTTTTTTTTCTATTGGCACATAGTAGCCTCCAATATGTTATAGTTATTATCACTACTAGTTGAAAGAAGAAAAGATAAAATTGAAATGATCAACTAAAATAACATAGACTCTGGGGCAGAAGGAATGTTATGGGATTCTCTTCATTTGGAAAGGTCTCTATCTCTCATCTTTCCCCCTTATTAACAATTTAGAGTTGCAATGATAGATTAGTTTCTTTTCACACAAGCACACATTTGTTCATTTACCTAAATGATTGATTTAGAACTTACTACAGGGTAGGTACTAAGTTTAATATCTTCAGGTTAGTAACTACCACGTGCTAGCAATTGGTAATTTCTGCCATGCTTTCATATGTTTATGTTATTTTCTACATTTATTTGCAGTGAAGAGGTCATTATTATCATGACAGTAAAGTTGTCTTATGAAAATCTAGCAATTCTACCTCTCAAATCACCTACTGATAGTGATGCATACCATAGATAATTTACTTAAATATTTCTCGTCTAGTCAAAATTTCCTCACTTCCTCAATCACCTGTGGTATATACATCATTTACGTAATAGAATAACAACATAGAGCATTTTCATTTTTAAGAAAAACACACTAATTTGCTAGATAATACCAATATCTCACAATAATTACAAATGTAAATAAGATAAACTCTCCAAAAAGTATTTAAATTAAAAAATTTAAAAACACATTCTCCATGATTGTAAGGGGCATAAATTTTGCTTACTAAAAATGGGTATTCAGATAGTCCCAAAAAATCATTTATAGAATTTATAAATGTCTATTCTCCTAATAAATATTTCAATAGGTACTATTTTCACAAGCCTTGTAAAAGTCTATATTTCTTATAAAGAAATTACTAGCAGATCTTTAGAATATGAGGCACATAATTATTTCTTTACAAATTATTAACCAAAATTGAAATTTTTGGAGGGCTCTTTGAAGAAGAAACAAATAAAATAAGATGATCATATGCAGAGAAAGAATTTTATTGTGTATTTTAAATGAGTTTTCTAAATATATAAGAACATGGTTTTCTTCTTCCAACTTTACATTTGAAAGCATTATATACTCATTTATAAATAATGCACACACATATTTAATGTCGAAATTTGGTATATTTTGATTTGAAGGTAAATACATCTAAATAATACTTTTATATTTTTCTAATTTTATTTGTTAACCACTATAAAATTTTAAGCAATCCCATATGCCCACATATTTAGGTAAAATGTTCCTATATATCACCATATGGTCTTCAACCGCTGACATAAGTATGCACGTGTATATATAGAGATGTATATATAATCACAGATGTATGTTTATATGCACAGGTATATACTATGCAGACATATATAATCTTTTGCACAAAGTGTGAAATTCCCAGACATAATTATTTGGCTAGTCATTCTTTACTTTCAACTTAATTTTGTTGAGGTCCAAGGAGGTGAGTTGTTGAGGTTAAATTTATGGATATAGCATGGAGACAATTTTCTTTTCTTTCTTTCTTTCTTTCTTTCTTTCTTTCTTTCTTTCTTTCTTTCTTTCTTTCTTTCTTTCTTTCTTTCTTTCTTTCTTTCTTATTTTATTGTTAAATTTAGTGGGGTGACATTGGTTGGTAACAATTAGGTAGTTTCCAGAAGTACAAGTCCACCTCACATCACCCATGCATCACATTATGTGCCCACCTCCCAGAATCAGATCCCCCTCCACCACCATATATCTGGTGCCCACTCCCACCTCCCCCCACAACTCTTCCTCCCCACTTCTCCCCCTTCTCCAGACAATTTTCATAAATGAATGTTTCGTATGTTCTTAAAAAAAAGTTCATGCTACAACTGATGTGTACAAAGCTTTATATATGTCCACTAAATCAATAATCTTAATTTTGTTTTTAAAATTCCCTGCAGCCTTATCTAAATTATGTCTGCAGTAATGACAGAAATCTGTTGAAATTTTTCACCATGATAATATTTTGCATATAGATTTCTTTTTCTTTTTAAGATTTATTTATTTTTTATTGTTTTGACAGAGAGAGAGACACAGAGAGAGACAGAAAGAGAAGGGGGAGGGCCCAGAGCAGTCTCCACAGCTGTACACCATCAGTTTTCAACGTAGTTTCATTCCACACTGGTGGGTGCAAGCCTCCACAGGGTGGGAACCAGCCACAGGCCTCCCACATGAGAGGCACACACCTGCGAGCTGGGGGCCTCCCACATGGGAAGCACACCTCAGTTCAGCATATGGGTCTGCAAGGGCTGGGGCCAGGATTTGATCCTGCAACCCCTTGGCTGCAAAGCGAGTGCTCAACCTGCTGAGCCATCCTGGCAACCCCTTGTGTAGATTTCTTAATCATATTAAAGCTATTTTATTGAGTACATATTTATTTATATAGTTTGAGGATATCTTACTGAAATTTGAACCTTTATAGTAATGAACTAAACAATATTTCTAAAAGGGTTTTGTTTCGTTTTGTTTGCTTATTTCAGTGTTAAAGTTCCATTCCCTTCTATCAGCTTTCCTTTGGTTAGTATTTGCTAGGTATATACTTTTCATCATTTTCTTTTAATATTATAGTGTCCTTATATTTTACTATTCTTACACAATTGTAGAATGGGCAATATATAACTGGTCTATAAATAAAATAGTAAATATTAAAATGAAATATTACATAGACAATTAAATAGCCAATAAATCTAGCTGAAGGGAGAATATTTGACCTTAAAAATAAATATGAGTAAAATATCTATAATATAGTTTAGAAAGACAAAGATAAAAAAAATTAAGACATACAAAATATAATGAGATGTATTAATATACATTTAATCAGTATTCCAGAGGGAGATAATACAAGTAATAGGGCATATATGATATTATTGTAAATAGAAACAATTATCAAATCAACAAATATTTAAAAATTCCAAGAACACAGATGAACATAAATTAATTTCTAGTACAGTAAAGACAAAGAAGAGCTCTTAAAAGCAATAAAATAGAAAAGGCAAGTTTCTAAAGGAAGGACAGTAAGCATGACTGCTGAATTCTCAACAATAATAGAAGCCAGAAGTGAAGGAGAATATGTATTCAATGAGTTGAGAGAAAACAGTTTTCAACCTAGAATTGTAACCCCAGTGAAGCTCTCTTGTAAGAATAAGATCGTATTTACAAATTTCTGTTTCATTAAACATTGCTACTACATGTTGTTTGGTATTTTAAATGTTTGGATTAATTTTGAATTTTTTCCTGTGTTGATTGTTCTTTTATTTCCCAACCATATTTCTTTATATCAAAATCTGTCGAATGAGTTTTAGCAGTTAGCTGCTCATTTTACTCTGAGATCTGGGTTAAAGTTGACACCTACAGAGATTTGCATTGATTCTGCCAGTTGCCTGCTACCAATTCAAATTAAATTCTATGAGGCATTTTGAATCACTCGGGTAGTATGAATTTATATCTCAAATGCACTGCAAGGGCTAGTTTGATATTTTAGAAATTTAAGAAGGATTTTCCTCTCTACTTGCCCTTAGACCTGAGATAGCACATTCTCTCAGGTTCCTCTTTGTATGGCAAAGTTTATTTCTTGCCTAATTCTAATCCTCACTCTTAATGTGAGTGTAGCCCTCTCAGGGTCCAAACTCTACAGGGTCCAGTCTCTTATTAGATTACCTGCCTTGGAAACATCAAGAGTTTTTTCTCCTCTCTCCCACACCTTGTACCACCACGGAAGTTTAAGATAACTAGAGATAAGCAATCATCCTCAAGACAAAAACTAGCTTTCAAGCTTGTTGTTGACCTGCCAAGATTTTCAGGTTTTATTCAACTGGGGGGCTTTGAGATTTTACTGATTTTCTACAAATCCAGGAATGCATTCAGAAAGGTGTTTTGCATATCCTAAAATATTTCTTCCAGAAATTTCTTCCAGTCTATCCAGCACTTGATGGATTATTCTGTGTGACTAGTCTGCCATGTTATTGGAAACAGGAGCAGCTGAACATATTCTTTAGAAAGAAGTGACATACTGAATTTTAAGAGCTTTTCACAGAAGACAAATTTGATTTAATAGTGTAGGCGTATTATTAGATACCCATGGAAGCGATCAACGTCACAAAAGTGTCAAAAACAGATGGGAGTCGTTCTCTTCAAAGTGAAATAATAGGACAAAATTCCCATAAGATGCATGTAAGCCTTTTTTCTCTCCCCTTACTTACCTTAAATGGTGATAGCATTAGACTAAGTAAAAATGAGAATAATTTATTGACGGTAGTAACACCATCAAAAATTTAAAAAATAATTTTGAAGTTAAGGAAGCACAAGTACTATCTCAAAGCAACAATTCTGAGAGTCTCTCACCAGAAAATAGCATCAGCAACAAAAACACTCGATGTTGAAACTTGGTTCATCAGTATTTACTGTGTTAGCTAATAACCATGGAGCCATATGCCAAGTACAAAGTACTCATGAATTAAATGTTTTTTTGATTTGCTATCCCAATTTCACCAGACCATGAAACTAACAGGGACAAAGTTGAAAAGGAAATCATTTCCTTAGGAAATCATATTCTGAATCTATTTGTTGCACAGTTGTAAAACAATCAAGGAACAGTAGGGGCAAGAGAGAGCAAGAAGATTCTGTTTTTTGTTTTTCTTCTTAATTCTTAACTTCTTGACATTTTATCCTTTGGGTAGTGGGTAGAAGGACTGACAATAGGCCTTTTCAAAAATCTGTGAAAATAACAGAGAATGAGGTAATTATCTGGATGGAAAACTCTAAATGATGAGGATTTTCTCCCTCCCCATATCCGCTCCCTCCACTATCTCCAAGGTTTAATCTCATACAGTATTTTTTGTAAATGATAGACAATCACTTCAGAGAAATAACATTATGCTCTTTTGGGTAACAACCATGAGTGGCATCAGGGCAGAACCCTCTTAACAGAGCCAGGGAGTTCATCAGAGATCAGCCTCAAAGTCCCCCAAGAATATCCAACTGCTTGCTGATCAGTATATGTAACAAAAAATATACGAAGTCAGGAAGAGGATCACCCCAAATGACTACTGGATTACAGTGCTATGATCATTCTTGTATGTGTCTTTTGGTGATTTTGTATATGCATTTCTGTTGGTGAATGTATTTCTGGAGGGAGAGTGTGGATTGATAGGGTATGTGTACTTGTAATAAATGCACCAAACTAATACTACTACCAATGGTTCCAGTTTTTCCACATCCGCTTTAATGCATGTGTTGTCTATCATTTTTATTTCGGCCATTCTGGTGGGTGTATAATATTGTCTCATTCCGTTTTAATTTGCTTTTCTCTGATTACTATGGAATCAAGGTCCTTTCTGTATGTTCATTGGCTTTGTTCATATAACCATTATGAGATAACTAAGCATTAAAATAACTTTGTAATAAAAACCAATTTCTTGCTTTATTGACTTAACAAAGCTTTTTCTTTTTTTCTTTCTCTTTCTCCTTAGAAATAATATATCAAAATATCAAAGCTTAGAGAAAATTCTTTGTCAGAGTTGTTTGGCCTTTTTTAGAACAGTCCACCAAAAATCTGAAATTTAGAAAAACACTACTTAGTAAGTAACTTTGGAAAAGCTTTATTGGTTGCTCTAGCTGGAAAAAGTTTATCAAATTGAATAAGTCTTCTCATGTTTTAATTAGCCAGTGGGTGATAAAAACATCTCAAAAATGAGCTGAATAGCAAAGCCTTTACCTCATGAGCTTGTGGGGGAGATTTGCTATTTCCAACTTTCATGTTAGACCAATGGCTTCACAAAATGAGAGGCTTGGATAAACAGGGTAGAAGATGCTATTATGTGATACTGGTAAATTTTTACTCAACAAAATTAGCACAAGTTGATAGATTTATGTCAAATTTAGAAATAACTTTGCTTTGTTAATAAAAATAAGACTGCATTGGAGGGGGCATCTGGTGGTATAAAAATAGGCCACATGTGGCCCAGCAAAAATTAGCTATCATGAAAGGGTTTGCTAATTATTTTTACTTCAATGCTGTCATTCCTGAATACCTCTACCACCTGAAGCCTTATGCTTGACTTTTCTCAAATCACTTGATTTAAATGTTTAAAAAAATTATAGTGCCTAAATATGCCAGCAACATAATCCCAATTAGCATAAAGAGTCTGAGGGTATAAGTCACAGTAGCCCTGACAGATATTCCGATGGGTATCACTGGACATTCTACATCTGTCACCCCTTGGGTAAAAGCAAAGCTTATTAAACTTCCCACAAAACACAAAACATCACAAAATTAGTAGATAAGAAATAGCTCCTCGGCCCTGATGCTTGTGCCTCTTATATTTTATACTATTCATTTTGACAAAACCCATAGTTTTTTGTTATGATTTTCATGCCACTTATTTGTAGAAAATATCACAATAACTTGTGAGTTCAGAAACTAAGAGCATGTTTAGAAGTAATGGCAGAGACTCTTTGTCTGGAGTTATCTCTCTTTAGTAAAAATATAATAAGACAAATGATCTAAGTCTCAAATTTTTAGCCTATGTATCATCTCTGTGTTCTCATTTTTTCCTATTTAAGCAAGTAAGGTAAGCGATGATTCAAAAATAGGATGTCTTATGCACTGTTGCTGATGAGGAAGTCAGCTTATGGTTTAGCTATAGATTGGGTACTTGAGCATCAATTTTTTTTAATATCAAACAAAAACAATATTTATGAGTGTTTACTAAACATCAGGTATCATACTAACGGGTCTGTTTGCATTAACACTCTTTTCTTTGCAATGATTTCACAAGTTAAAGATATTATTTATATTTCTCAGATAAGAAAACTGAGGCTTTAAAAGTTTGCATCCATTTCTTTTCCTTAATACCCTTATCTGTTTTCAGAGTATCCTTTGCTTGTCTCTTTCTCCCCCAGTTTTTCAAAGCACTTGTTTCTCACATTCTCATCCTTTCCCCCTATAGTTTCCATGGGGAAATTGACATATGTTTCAATTTCTTATAAGTTTCAGTAATGATAGAAAGTGCTAAATACATCATAAAGTGTAGAAGGCAATGTCAGATGAAGAAATAGTTCACTAAGGGATTATAAACATTTTGTTCATATTATAAATATATAACTTTTTAAATAAAAAAATGAAATGGAAAATAATCACAATAGTGTGTTTACTTCAATGCATCAATTATGTGGAATTACTGGTCCCTGTGCCCTTTGAGAAAAAACAGAACAAAACAACTATATTGTAGACATTTGTGTCCTGAAAAATTAGACAGCCATTGACATTGCAGGCGTTCAGTAAGTATTCAACAAATAAACTAATACTAATATTACTTTATCTCTTTAAATTTAATATTTCATCAAGAATAAGAAACCTTATCATTTAATGTGAGCCTTTTCAGAACTTTTAAAAAGTGAATATGAATACAAATTATGCTTGCTCTTGAATAAAAACATACATTTATGTGTTATGTATACAGGCCACTTTCTTCTTCAGTCTAATACTGAATATATTTAGTCTAATAATCCTTCCTCTGATTCATTTTTGGCTATCAAGGGTTATGGATGAAATCATGATAAGATGCCTATGGTCTTGGATTTTTGTACATTTTAGGATAAAATTATGATGATTGAGGTTTATTAAAGAGTTCTTGTTTGTCATGGTAAGACATGTTTGAAATTCCATGTATTCAATGAAATAAAAGTTTGATATTTATTTTTATAGACAGTGTTGAGTCACTGACAATTTTTCAACTCCTGAAATATAAAATTTGCATTAAAAAATGTTGAAAACAGTTTGTAAAGGAAGAAAAACTAGAGATAGGACATTACTTAATAGACTTAACTAGTGACTAGGTAAGAGGTAATGAGACTCTCAAACTGAGATAGCAAGGATGAAGAAGGATGGGCATATTGGAAAGATATTAAAAATATGAAATTAACCACTTGGAGGTTAGTTGGATGTGCAGGGTGGAAGGGGGCATTGGAGAAATTTAAAATGTATTAACCAAAGAGGATAAATTAAAGTCTCTAAAGCAAGTTTCCCAGGTGTCTACCTGGGGAAAAGAGAATCATTAGGAAAGTAACAAGCCAGTTGTTTTCTTTACTTACTTCTTTCCTTTCTTCAAAAACATTTATTGAGTGCCTTCTTTATGCCAAGCATTTTTCTAAGCTTTGAGAATACACAGTGAACCAAACTAAGTTCTTGCTCTCAAGGTGCTATATTAAAGAGACATAGAATAAATAAACAAGTAAATATAGAGTGTGTAAGTATACTATGGAGAAAAAATACAGCAAGTTAAACTTTCACTCTATGTTGTGATGGAGTAACTGGCATCAACCAACCCTCCCATCAAGACCTGTAAAAGTAGGAGAAAAATAAATACATAAAAAGATAAATGTTTGAGGACACCAGAAGGTTCTCAAGGAAAGCAAGACTTTAGGAAGAAGATTTCAGAAAAAAGGATAACACACAGATGTGAACCTGACATATTGTGACCAATTGCCTCCTTGAGGCATCCTTTTGAGGCATTTGCTGACTCCAAAGTTATGCATGCGTGGAACAGTATTCTAAGAAATGAAACTGAAGAAGTTATAGGAAGCTAGCAAGATAAGGAGAGTTTTTTAGCAGCCTCAAGAATTAAAGTGAACCTGCTAAAGAAGTGAGACACTGGTAAACAACCCAGGACTATGCCACAAGAATAAGAGTAAGCAGGACTAGACTACCATCAACTGGATGAAGAAGATCCACCAATATGCTATATGCCTGCCACAATAATATTAAATGTTTTTTGGTGGGTTCTTTTTGGAAGAAGATAGCACCACTCTTGCCTCCACACCTTTTCATACACAATATTTACTTGTCAAAAAAACAAAAAACACAGCATGTTGCAAAAAAGACTAACACAAAAAACAGGAGAAGAGACAGACAATACAGACAGGTCTACTGATGAGATACAGTGTTCTAGTTACTTTTGGTGCATAATATATTATCGCCAAACTTGGACCACCAAGATTTGAGGGTCAAGAATTTGGAAAGAGGTTGGCTCTTCAGTTTTCATTTGAGGTCTTCGTACAATTGTGGTTAGATGCTAGCCAAGGTTGCAATCATCTCCAGAAAAGTACATGCAAGGTGGTTTGCTCACATGTCTGGCAGTTGATACTGACTATTGGCTGAAAGTTTGACTTGAGATGTTAATTGAGACAACTAAGTACAGTTTCTTGAGCATTGTGGTCTCATTGTAGTTCAATTTCTTACATGGCACCTGGTTCCCTCCAGTATAATCATCCCCACAGAGTCAAGCAGAAGCTATAAGGCCTTTGTAAACATATCCTTGGAAATTACATAGCACCATTTCCTATGCTTTTTGGCTCAATTAAATACAAACCTGTGCATATTCAAGGGAAAAGTACCTAGACTCTGCCTCTCAACAAAAGAAGTGCCAAGGAATATACTGCCATTTTTTAATTGCTACATGAAGATATAAAACATAGACTTTCAATAACTATGACAAGAATGATGTCAGTAAAAATGACTGAGTAAGAAATTCTGAAAGTTCACGCCTCCATAAAAGCGAAGAAAAAATTGGCTCAAACTGTCAGGACCAAGTTTTTTTAACTCTGGAAATTAACCAAGGCTTGCAGGCCCAGGGAGAATTTACACAATCGATAAAAATGACAGACTCTTAGTAAGCACAGTGCGATCTGTCACATTTTCACTTACCTGAATTTCACACCCTCTTCATCAGTACAGCAATAGCTTTGATATTGAAAAGAGCAGGATAGACTTTATTTACAAAAACTTGTATTTGTTTTGACCTATCTGATGGCTCCTTGGCAGACTGACTCAAAGGCTTATTTTTTACTTTACCTGACTAAAACTGACCCAATGCTAAGGCTACTAGTTGGGGGTCATTTGTAAGCAAATGATTTAATTGCTGCTTCCTGAGTTGGTAGAAATCAGCAGGGCAAGTAACACTCTAAGGCAGGGATTCCCAACCCCGTGCCCGCGGACGCCATGGCCCGATTTGTGCGCGCCTGCCATTATTTGACTGCATCAGAAGTTTTTCATAAACACTAAGTAAAACTACAATTTATTTTTATACATTTGTTAGAATTTTAAAATATTGTTTGAGCATCTACACAGGTTTATTATATTCGTTGGTATGTGTGCGATATCGTATGTATAAGTGTTTCCCTAGCTGTCGCCTTTGTACACGTCGCGTCTTGTGTAGCCGCTGCGCTCTTTACACTCTCCTCCCCCCAACCGGGAGACGCCAAGTTGCCGTTTTGATTGCGGTTGCTGGACTGATCGGGTCGTGACGGTTAGCTAGGATCAGTGTTTTGATAGATTCGATTTTAAATGAACTAAAAGCGAGGTAGGTCATCTATTATTATAGTGGCAATTTGATATGATATTGTAGTTCTATAACTATTTTTATTTTTATTTTTTTAGTCCTAAAATTAGTGGACCAACTAAGAGAAAATGAACCTACAATTTTAACACAGACTGGGATGAATCATATTGTTTCATTAATTTAAAAGGTAAATGCGTTTGCCTGTTGTGTGGCAGTAGTATTGCAGTGCCGAAAAAACATAATGTTGAACGTCACTTTCACACAAGTCATACCACTTTTGATATGAATTATGCACTTAAATCTGAAGTAAGAAAGAAAAAATAAATCAACTAAAATGAAGTTTAACTACTCAACAGACTGTTTTCACTAGACATGTGGAAAAATCTCAAAAGGCAAACATTGCTTCTTTCCAAATTTCTCACATGCTCGCAAAGAAGAAAAAAACCTTTCCAGGATGGTGAATTGTTCAAAAAAGCATTTCTAAATGCTGCCGATTGTTTGTTTGAGGAATATTCTAACAAGCGTGAGATTATGTCAGCGATACAAGACCTACAGTTGTCAAATAACACAGTCACAAGAAGAAAACACACAATTTCAAAAGACTTGCAAACTCAGTTAACGACTGACTTGGAAATATGTGACTGCTTCTCTCTGCAATTTGACGAGTCAACAGATAATCAGACACCGCACAGTTGGCAGTTATGGTGAGAATGGTATTTAGTAACTTCACAGTAAAAGAGGAGCTGTTGCAAATATTACCAATGAAAGGACAGACGAGAGGTGAGGATATTTATAAAACTTTCAGAACATACGCCAGGTCGATAAACATACCTTTGCATAAGTTGTCTGCGATAACTACCGATGGGGCACCAGCA
>PVKE010025103.1:0-23306 GCA_004027555.1 Craseonycteris thonglongyai
TTTGTGTGTATATAATTTGTACAATAAATTTATTATTTTAAATTTATTTTTGTTTATTATTTTTTATTCTTGTTTAATAATAAATATCCTTAGAAATAACTGGTGCCCGCCACCCTACCGATATTTTAGAATGCGCCCTAGGGTATAAAAAGGTTGGGAACCCCTGCCTTAGGAGACTACATTGGATAATTCTTCTTCTTTGTTTTTGTTTTTTATTAAAGATTTATTTTATTGTTTTTTAGAGATGGTGAGAGAGAGAAAGAGAAATAGAGAGAGAGAGAGAGAGAGAGAGAGAGAGAGAGAGAGAGAAGGGGGAGGGCCCAGAACAACCGCCACAGTTGTACATCATTTGTTGTGACTTAGTTTCGTACCACACAGGAGGATGTGGGGCCACATGAGGCTGGAGCAGAACTGGGGGCCTCCTGTATGAGAGGTGAGCACCTTTACCACTGAACCATCTCAGCAGTTAGCAGTTATGCTGCTTGTTGGTTTGCACAGGCTGGGGCCAGGAACTGAACCCTGGACCTTGCAACTGAGAGACAAGCACTCAACCACTGAGCTATTATGGCATCCCCATGGATGATTCTTAATACACTGAGAATAAGAAAGACTCAAGGAACTAAGTCATGCTGGTTTTTAAGAGCAAGATCTTTTGGAATGACGCTTCCCTCATCCCAAAAGCAGTGAAGTATGGGAAGTGATGGCATAGAGAAGGAAAGATTTTTCCTCTACTTTTTAGGTTCTGTAACAGGGGCCTACAAATTAAGCTGACAAAAGACTGATTAACAGGAAAGAAAGAAGCATAGACATTTCATTTGCTTTTATATTTTTATGAGTATGAGGAGGCTTCAAAGGAAGAATAAAAAACCTTAAAGAAGCAGTTAGACATGGGGCTTATATACTATTTAACAAAGAGCAATACGTTGTGGAGAAATGACAAGATAAAGAGAAAAGTGTTTGTTCTAGGGTCAGGAAATTGTAGGAAAGTGACTAGGAAATACATGCAGGACACTAATGAAGGCTAAAAGTTATTTTATTAGGGTTTGTTCATACAGATTCGTCTTGGCATCAATTTCACATCTCTGGTGGTATGAACGTTCTCTTCTTCTGGTACAGGGGTCACTTTTCTCACTGGTAATTTGTGCCCTGCTTTTAGATAGAATGAGGGAGAGAATCTGCTATTTCTTAGTTGCCTTCAGCTCAGAATAATTAATATGCCACAGTGGCACATTTTGGGTTGATATTTTCTGATCCTCTTCATTGGAATTTATAGACAATATCTTTAGATCGTCTTACTGATTTAGAGCTCCTCATTCCACAGGGATATCTTTCATGGACTGAGGGTTATCAGAATCAACAGAACAGTTCTTCTCTAAACTTGGATTTGAATAGTGTGTCATAACACACTTCTTTGAGCAGTCATGAGAGCCTTATTATTTTTAAGGACAACAGCACTACATGTTGTTAAGATCACACAGTTTGGAGCCAAGAGTGTGGGATATGGAACCGTGCGATCTGAGTTCAAATACTGGCTCTTTTATTGACCAACTATGTGACTTTGGTCCATGGGAATAGCTTCTCTGTTCTTCGGTTTTCCCATCTATCGAAAGAGTAAAAGTGGTTGTTGAGAGATGTAAAGGAGTAACACGCTTGTAAGGGCTGGAAAAGTGAGCTGTTGTTATTATGAAGATAGAAAGGGAAAAAAACAAGCAAACAAAAATCTCCCTTACTGATGGACACTAAGGTTTTTCTGGGCTGGTTCTACTTTGAAAGTCTAGTTGTGTTTACTGAATGGTGTGTACCTGTGAGTTTGTTGGCTGGGATTAGAAGGGCCATCTGTGGCCCTGGAGCACACTGTGCTCTGTCAAGGGAATGACTGGGGATAGGGTGGGGGAAAGGGATGAAGGGATGAGGCTATGACCCTAACTTCAGGAGCACAGTGATTGTTATGACTGAGAAATGCTAATATCTGCAGGCACCTTTCCTTAGCCATCACACTGACAGATCTTGTCCCCCAGCTTTTCTTTTCTAGATGCCCATTTTCATCCTTTTACTGGAAATCTATTCCCAGAACTGCCTTTGCAGACCTGTACAATCACATCTATTGTTTGTTTTTTTTTGTCATAATTCTACCTTTTTAAAAATCTGTGCAGTTTGTGACTTAATGACTGTTTCTGTAATATCCATCACTCTGACAGAGATAATAACACCCAAGTAGAACAAGGAATGGATAATCAAACAGGAAAAATTGGGATCCCATATAAGCTTCTTCAAAGAAATTCTCTGAATTAAGGGTGAGGTAATCTGTTTGGTGTGGAATAAATTAACTCTCTCTTTTGTGTTCAGAGCTCCTTGGAGAACTATTCATATCTTATATGAATAAAGGTGAAATAATTATGTTTTATCTATATACCTAAAAGCATCCTTGGGAGATACTCTTATTTTATAGAAAGTCCTTTAGTATGTGTGCTGCCGAAGCTAGTACTATAAAAGTTCTTTAACCAGTTATTGTAACAACCTGTCTTGCCTAAATGTGTAACTTAGGTCTCCATCAAGCCTTTAAACATGTTTTTTTTCACAGTATAGGACTGGAAGCTATAGGTCTCCCTGAAGTTTTATCACCTGTGATTCTTATTGATTAGAAAATTAACCTGCTTTGATTCCTTCCAAGGAATCAAAGGTTTGGAAACTCTGACTTTGATAAGACAGCAGCACTGTATACTCTTCATGTTAGGATGGGGCAGAAGCCAGTTTTGTCACACATTTTCCTCATATACTGACCATGTTTGCATGTTTGCTAATGGAAAATAGGACAGGAGAAGCCATGAAAAGGTTTTGATATTCCAAATTCTAGAAGAATGAAAGAAAATGTGGGCACCTCAAAGAAATGCACATTTACACAAGGAAGAAAGATGAACTGTAGTTTAATAAATCATTATAATTTTTGACTCTAAAATTTCTTCTGGAGCTAGAAATCTGGAGAGCAGTAGCCAGGTAGTGGTAATAAGGAGTTTAAAGAAGAAAATGCATTTTTGGTTGTAGTTCCTCATGCCTCAAAATAAGGAATGGATGGTTGGATCTGCAGCTGGAAGGTCAAAAGGCCAGTGAAGAAGAGATTCTTTTTTCTTGAAGCAGATAAATTAATCATGACTCAAAAATGCAATCAGGAGAAAATCTGCCGCTGGAAAAGGAAATAAAAGAAATGTTTTTATTTATTTACTTAAATACATACACACATGTGTATACACATAAATGTACACTGTGCTCACCATCTAGTTCCTGAAAAGTGTGACCTCAAGTGTAGCAGTGATACTGATTTGACACTTGAGGAGAAAAAAACAGCGCTTATATTTTCACATTGGGCTGAATTGACCTAGAATTTGTCCTTAAACGGGAGTCTTCTTAATATCTTTAAATACAAAAGCTAGATTTTACCCCTGTTTTCACCCCAAATCGAATGTATTTTCAAAAGCAAAATTTAAATGACATGTGAGTGCTTGTGTGACAAAGCCTCAGAACTAGAAAGAGTTGGCAAGTAGCCACAGAGGGGCACCAAACCAGCAGGAGGCCAACCCTGTGGACACCAGCTCTTCACTGCTTTGAAGTTTTTCTTCACAATATTTTATCTAGCTATCATCTATTTATCTTTACCACAATATAATACACAAAAACATGGAACGTCCATTTTCACCATTTTTGCTCTTTTTCTTTTTTTCTTCCAAATTAGACTTTCAGAATTTACAACCCAGAATACTGACTTTAGTCCATGCGGTTGTGAGTTAGTTCTCTTTCACAATTACTGGCTACTCCAGAGAGCTGGGGTCAGAAGCTTGATTAAATAAATTACAGCCTCTGGTCTTCTCCCAATAAACCATGTCAAGTTGGGCAACCCAAAACAATGCTCCCTGTTTTAACCCATAATGGGCAGTTGAGTTTAGTAAATGGTCTAATCACTATGGCATAAATATTTATGGGAGAATTTTTCCAATTAAGGCAGAGGCTTGTTTAGATGCTATCAGTTTAGAGGGATTTTCCAACAAGAAAATTACTGTTAAAAGACATCAGGAAATGGTTAAACTCCAGAAGGCTAAAAGGTCAGTGAGTCTACAGTTTGCAAAGCCAGCTTTCTTATTAATACTGCTGTCTATATGCATAAACCCTCTCTCCCACCCATTTAAAAGGGAATTAAAAAATAGTCCTTTGTACCTAGGAAAAAAAGGTTGGTGCATTCATATAAAAATATTTATGTTGAGAGATAAAAATGTGGGCAATGACTCAACCAGATTTGGTGTTATTATCCCAACTTTTATAATAGGCTGTACATATGTCTTCCTTGTTTGCTGGGTCTAAAGTGTGGAGGGTGGCGCCAATAATGGTTTTGAATGATCTCTATAGTAGTTGCTCTCAGTGTGGACTTCAAGGATTCCTATTACACACACCCTAGAAAGAGACGTAAACATGCAATTTGTAAGTCATCTTACCAAGAAAGTGCTGTGAAAAATCTGAAATGTGGAGCACAGGCAGAAAAACTCCCAAAGGAGAAGAATATGTGATCTCAGTGAGAATTTATTAATCTACTAAATAGTATACATGCGTGTCTGCCATATGGTATTTTACTCTAAAGGAAAACATAAAAGACAGAAAGAAAAAGTGGGAAAAAACAGTTCCCGTCAAATGCAAACACAAAATAAACTGAATATGTCTGTAGCAGAAGAAACACAGGAGAAGATCTTAGATCATGCCATGAGAGCTGAGAAGATTTTAGAAGCATTGCCATCTGATTTTGATTCTCCTTGGAAAATAAAGTATTAAAGATTAAGGTTATTTAGCAACAATTTTAGCACTTAGCTATGACATAAAACACAGCATAAACCACATAAGATGGGGGAAGATTGGTCTTCTATCTTAGGATAACTTGGGTCTGCTTAAACCAAAAGTAGAAACAGCCCTTTCCAAGTCACAGCTATGGCAAAACCAGAAGGCAGTGAGTGAGGCACCTGAAAAAATACTCATACAAACAGGCATTTGCCATTTTGTAATTAAGAGAATCTATTTTGAGCCCCTATCCAACCCCAGTCTCTGCCCCCATCCTCAGTGTGAACATGGTATTGACCAAATGCCTCCAAGCTGACCTCAGCAATGACTTTTGCTTTTGTCCTAACTGCCCTTTTCCTCCTGAGACTGAGGATGAACTGAACTGATGCTTAGAGCAGAGCAGGTGACAGAGCTTGAGGGTTCCCTAGAGCAGCCATCCCCAAACTTTTTGGCACCAGGGACCGGTTTTGTGAAAGACAATTTTTGCACAGACTAGGATGGGGGTGGGGGTATTTCAGAATGATTCAAGTGCATTATGTTTATTGTTCACTTTAATTCTGTTATTATTCCATTGTAACGTATAATGAATAATGAGGCAACTCTCCATAATTCAGAATCAGTGGGAACCCTGACCTTTTTTCCCTGCAACTAGATGGTTCCAGCACTAGCATCACCTCCTCAGCTCCACCTCGGCTCATCAGGCATCAGATTCTCATAAGGAGCGCTCAGCCTAGATCCCTTGCATGCGCAGTTCACAATAGCGTTCAAGCTCCTACGGGAATCTGATGCAACTGCCAATCGAATAGCAAGCAAAGCTCAGGCGGTAAGGCAACCAAAAGGGGGCAGATGTAAGTACAGATGAAGCTTCACTTGCTCACCTGCTTCTCACCTCCTCCTGTGCAGCCTGGTTCCTAACAGGTCATGGATCGGTACCTGTCCATGGCCCTGGGGATTGGGGACCCCTGCCCTAGAACGTGCATACCTGCAGACGCACAGAACATGGCTTTGAGGGAGAACCACTCTGAAACCAGTCACATCACCAGGACTGTGACTCAGGTTCTGCACAGGCAGCCTTTGAACCTGGGAGAATGCAAGACGGTTATGTTTTAAGCACTTGTCCCACTTGGGGATGTCTTAGGGCCAAGACATTGAAGTAAACATTTCCCTATCCTAATACTTATTGTTCCTGCCCATGCTATGCCCTCCTTTGAAAATAACATGTGTTCTTAGAATTCCCCTTATAGTTTTTCTCTTCAACTTAATATTTAGTAGTGTCAGAATGATTTTTGTTTCCAGAGGGAATCTGAAGTACTAATCCATGAATAGAAATCCTTATAATTTGGGATAAAGTCTTGTTATACACACACCTTGGTGGGGAAGGGGGCCAGGTATATAAATCTACTCAGATTCTTATTCTACTCAAGCTTGTATTTGATTACATAATAGTATAGGTACAGTAAGAGAACTTGAAGTTTCTATTTAGAAGAGACCATGTTTTATAATATGGAGAATAAGTCAGCTCAGATCTCTGTAATTACCCTTTTCTCTGAAATGTCAGTTGACCTGCATTTCAGAAAGGACACTCATTTTATGTAGTGTATCCTAATAGCATGCTAGCATCAGGGAAACAAATCCATTCGAAAGATTCTCCTTCCAGATTAGATCACTAATACATGTGGAAATTGGAGAGTTGGGCAGACTTTGGTTTTCTGTTTTCTCATCTAAAAGTGTCTTAGAGATCAACAAAGCGCTGTTGATAATTGTTTTAGGAAAGTGCTATACTCATAAATGTAATAGGTTGTAGACTCATTACTATTTAAGAAAAGGAAATTAATCTTCCTTCTTCATCGTCTTTGGTCTGTCTAAAGAAACCATCACAGACAATTTTAAGAGCTTTGGCAGGAGTGCTAGATCATCTTGATGATCACACTGGGGCTTTTTGGTGGAGGGGCAATTTCCTTCCTTGTCTCTAGCTAATGCATATTGCAGTCTTGACCATCTGTGACGTGCTATAATACTTCCTTTTCCTGACATAAACTCTTCAATGTGACTACTTATTCAGAAACTTTTCAAAATGAATATTTTTTATAATAAGTGTAATCTGTCATTTAAAAATAAGCCCACAGATGATAAGAACAGGCATTATGTTCTTTAGGTTCAGCAAATAGCTTGTAGCAACACTTCCCATTCGGATAGTTTCCCAAGTGATACTTTTCATATGCTTTCTGTGTATGTATGAGGGCTGTCCTGAAAAAATCCAGCCATAAACTCCTCTATTTGTCATAATTCATGGCTAGATACTTTGACAGCCCTCTCTCTAAATTAAGAGAAGGGATGGCAAAGAGGACATGCTGCGTTTAACTCTGCTTTGTCTTCTGACCCCAAAGGCTGAACAGATAGTTGTTCTCGGAGGTAACACTGTGACACTGTGATGTGTTTTTGTTTGTTTGTTTTTCTTTCTTTCTTTCTTTCTTTTTTTTTTTGATAGGGATATGTAGGGCACTGTTTAACTTGCAGATTATAGTGTGTGCAGTGGCTGTGACTAGCCTAAGCTCATGAACTAAACTTCCAAATCTCAAACAATAACAAAACCAGGACGTGTATGTGATATCTTTGGAAGCCTTCTGTTGGTAGGCTTGTAAGTGAACCAATCTGAGACTAACACTGAGCCCAAGCCCTGTATCCATTTCAACACAGTGAGCTCAATCAGTGGTGAACCAGGTAAGCCAAATGGTTTTGAGTAAATTGTTTACCCCCAGAAAACAGTCAATTCTTTTCTAAGGATTAGGGGCATCATTTAGTACAATTATAAATATAAGTAACAGTCTGCACACACAGAGAAATAAGGACTAGATTTAAGAAACTTAAGTTTGGGATCAAAGAGCAATTCAATATAGTCTTTCTTTTTTTACTTTTGTTACTTCGGTTGTTTTCATGGAAACAACCATTTATAAAGAAATTCTGAATTTGTTAGCTGTAGCATAAGTATATGTTATGCTATGTTAGTCAACTGATATAAAGGAAGAATAGTTTTTATAAAGTAGATTTAATCAAATGCAAAATTTGAGAGTAATATTGAAATGCTCATGGTTTGATGAATGGGGTTTAACTTCTTTTAGAACTTAATATCCTGTTTTTCAGCCATTTTCCATTGTATTTCATAGATGGACTTATTTACTTTTTTGCTTACATAACATCATTTTATATCAAATTCAATTTCAGCTACCATTAAAAATGCAACAAAAGAGCACTGGAGTGAAAAAAATAAATACCAATTTTAATAATATATTACATTACTGGAATGCTATTAAAGTCTCAAATTTATCTGTTTTGTTTGTAAACTATTACTTCAAAAAATAAAAATAAACCCACAGTACAACGCTAATTGAATATTACATTTGTATATAGTACTTTTACATTTTGAAATTGCTATATATCTACTATTTAAAAACAACTTCCAAAACCAGCATAAAAAAGACCAAATGGTTTTATTAATGTTTTGGGGGTAATATATAATTGGCTGTTTCTATCAGTGTTCATGATTGAGACTACTTTTAAAGTAGATCACTACGTATTTAAAACACTTAGCCAAAATCATTGCTTTCGTGATTGCCATATTAAATCACAACCACTAGCCTACCAAAATGTCTCCATGTACAAAAGGAAAATCTACACTTAAGAAAGGGTTTTTTGTTAGTTTTTTAGTAAATGGCTATAATGACATGTGAAGTTTGAAATACCAGATGATCTGACTTTTAAGGTGGACAGCATAATGATCTATGGTTTTTTTTAAAAAGAAACTTTCAAGAATTAGACTTAGTGTATAATTCCAAGCAGTGGATTTTAATCATTTTTGGAAAGTGGGGGCTGGGGTACTTCATTTAGAGCTCCTGAGGAACACGTTTATAAATCAAAAGTTGGCACGGTAGGTAACTGTGGCACAGGCGACATGGCTATAACTCAAATACTTCACAACTGAGGAATGCACGTCTGGCAATTTCCTTCTGGAGTGAATTGTTCCTGCTGCTGATAACTGCGGTGTTGAGAGTTTCACTCGGCCCCCCAATTTCCCGTGCTCCAAGGCTGGCCTGACTGTGTAGGAGAACTTGAAGTCATGGACTCCGACAGCTGGAGCCTCCCTTCCTAAGATCTTTCGAAAGCATCCATCTTTCACTTCTTTGTACACCTGCTGACAGTTTCTTACATGGATCAGCGGTTTCCTTACTACGCCACAGAACTGATGACAGTTTTCAAGGGGGTATGAAAAATATCCTGGCCTTGAAGTTGTTTACACCAATATTCACAGTTGATAAATTGGGCTGTCATTCTGATCTTACCGTAAGGGCAAAAAGGGGATTTAGTCGTGGTGTTGATTGTGGCTATACAAAGCACAAACTGATCCTACATCCATTACCAGATTTCTGGGTTGGCCACCATCTGTCGTGCTCCATCTCTGCCCAGGGTAGGCAAAGAAGGCCTAACCCGCCCCTGAAGGAGGCAGGTTCCAAATAGCAGAACAGATATATGGGAAATAAAGGGTGTTAAATCCTTCACTGGACACCTGAGAGAGTTTACGAACCCTCTGTACACTAAAGGGTTTTAAATATAAACTGGAAACTCTGCTGTCTGGGGACTGGTTTACTAAACCTTGTCTAAAAACAGGTGAAGAAAATAATCATCTCTGAAGTGGTTGTTTTATGATTTGGGTTCTTTGTTGTACTCACATGCAAACAACTGAAATGTGCGGATAAGCAGCCTAGATTACATTAAAATATAATGCTATGTTTAGGAATTATTTCCAGCTAAATGTATCCATGATTCCCAACTAATGTGCAATGTCAGAATCATCTAGATAGTATTTGCACGCTGCAAGCCTGGCCCTGGCAACTTCAGTGCTCCTGAGCCAGATTTTGGGGACTGGGGTGAGTGTGAGCCAGGCTGGTGAGGCCGGGCCATGTGTTTAGTCACTGTGGTGCTGGTCAAGAATCACTGCTAGGGAAAGCTGGGATGGCTCAGTGGGCTAAGCGCTCACTTTGCAGCGCCAGGGACCCAGGATCGAATCCTAGCCCTGGCCCATGCGGACCCATGTGCTGAACTGGGGAGTGCCACCAGTTCAGTTCTCTCTCAGTCTCTGTATCTCTCTCTCTCTCTCTCTCTCTCTCTCTCTCTCTCACTCTCTGTCAAAAACAAAAACAAAAACAAAAACAAAACACCAAATATTACTTAAAAAAAAATTACTTTAAAAAAAGAATCACTGCTTTAGGTCGGTCCGTGTTCCCTGAAATCTCAGCTTATCAAGATCACCTGCGGAGCTTTATCAACTATAAATATCCAGGCCTCACTCCAGCCCAAAGCAATCAGAATCTCGGGGTGGTGGTGGTGGGGCAGGACTCATGTATCTGTATTTTGAAAAATCTTCCCCAGTGATTCTGGTGCCCTGGCAGGTTAGAGGAAAACTACCCCAGAAGATGCAAGCAATTGATGGAACGAGAATAGGATTTTTAATGATGAAAAGGCCACCTGGCACTGAGAGGCAGATTCATGGAGGATTCAAAGCTGAGATTTGATGAAGACTATTTTCATTAGATCAGTGTTCTACTGACAAATGTAGTTTACCTAAACGGAAATTTGTTTTTGACAATCAGAGGTATTTATAGTGTTAGTAGTGGTAGTGGAAGCACATAGACATTTCTTTATCCTAGGGTTGGAAAGTTCAGAAATGAGCTTTAATTCAGCAGTTAGTCTCAGGTATAAATAAGGCTCCTAGATAAAGAAAAATGGAATTGGTCAAAACTGGCTAGTGAAACTTTGGGCTGGTGTGTGGCTAAACAAAGAAAAATACTGACCTAGCTGCTAAGCTCTTCACAGATTCTTGCTTTGTGCTCTCTGTGATGACTTTGCCTTGAGAAAGATTGCAGCAGAGTACTGGCTGTATAAATATATAAGCAGTTGCCTAAGATTGACGGAGTGCTCTTTTGGGGGGGGGGGCGGTTAGCAAGAAGCTGAGAAATTTGGAAGAAGTTTAGAAATCACTGCACAGTTTGATAAGGATTGAGGAGAATATATATATATTTAAATATATATTAGCAAGGTGTTTCTATTGTGCCTAGGTTTTTTTTAGCCTGTTGGGATGATAATTCGAGCTCTATCATTTCCCACTTTCTAAGAACAACAATCTACCGCTAACCAAGTTAACATTGGAATGTAACATTTTTGTTTTAGAAGAATAAGTGTACCAACATAGGTTCCTGGGTTACAGAAATCTTCTTTGGAACTTAGAACTAGCAGAAAAAAGCCTGCCTCTTAGGTAGTAAAGTCATCTTTTCAGAAGTGGCCCACTGATCTCAAAACTGTAGTTAGGGGAACCATTATGTCTTTTGCAGAACTTGGATAGGAAGTAACTGAAACTGGTTTTCCAAACAGCAAGGTTCAAACCATTTGGAAGTCGTAGATACAGTCACAGAACTGGAGCCCCACTTTGTGAGTGTGACTCCAGGTCCCTTTTAAGTTGTACCACTGACTGAGGAGATAAGTGGTGACAAGATAGACAGCGACAGGCCGGGGCTGGTTTCTTTCTCGGGAACCGCCCTACTTTGAACTCTGCTACCTCCACCCGCTTCTTCAATTGTCTAAATTATGAATGTTTGTTTGTTTTTAATGCTTTCAAATGTGAGATTCTAAAGGAACAAGGACTGTTTCATTTGAATGGTTTAATGTATGTTTCCTAATATAGTGGGCACTTCTAATACATACTGAGTAACTCAAAACTTTATAGTTCACCTCTCTAAACTTGTGCTTTAAAAACATTCTATTTTACATCTTAGAAGAGACTTGTGTGGGTTTCATAGAACCTTCGTAAGAAGCTTTAATACCAAACTAGAAAACTATGTCTGCTAAATAAACCCAGGCTTTCTTGTAGTGGCATTTATACATGGCTTATATGGAGAATGATGGATTATCAATATCACATCAATAAATCCAGTTTCACTAGTATTTAATTCTCTCTCAGGAAATGTGTATGGGCTTAGGGCAAGGGGATGAATCTCAATCACACAGATTTTTACTCACTAGAAGAAACTATTCAATTCAGCTAAACAAGTATGTAAGGACATATCTGAAAAGCTGATCAAATTCTCAAGGCACTAGAACAGGAGTGGAAGATCCAATGGTTTTCTGTAATTCTGCTACTCTCTGACCTGAGGGAAAAAGCTTTCATTTCTAGGACCTAAATTCGTCTCAATTCGTAGCCTGCAGCACAATACCCTAATAAATAATGGGATCTGGGCGATAAATAAATGTCAGGAGGAACTTAACAATCATGACTTACAAGCAATAATCTGATTTGGAAGAATATTAAATTAGGGCCTAAATAGAAAGTGGAGCTTAAACAGTTCCATTTGAGGATCCAGACTATGCTCTGCTGGGTGGTGGTGGTGGGCAGAGCGCGTTTGTTTCTGCTGCGGCAGGAGCGTGATTGATGCCGCGGCTCCAGCAAGCCTAGTAACCGACTCATTATTACAGCAGCTCTGAGGTTTGTCGCTGGGCTGTGCAAACAAATGATCGACATCATGTGGGAATGGCAGTAAGTGGAAGGGCCTCGGTGGAAAACCTCGTTTGTGAAACAGGCTTTTCAGCTCAGAAGTTAGCTACCGAGAGTATAAAAACAAAGGTCTTTGCAAGGGAGACAGTGAGCAAAGCATGATGGATAATCTCGGCCATGCACATAATTGCTTCCAGGTGTCTGGCCACTTTATTACTCTTGGGGTTATGCTACCACCCTGACAATGTTTTCTTTCTCAAACACGATAATTCCTCAGAAGGCTGGTGCCAGCAGTTACTGTTACCTACATCACCCTAGGTTTGACTTGGTTATGGCCCAGTCTCCAGACAACTGCCACATTAGGGAGATTTAATAAGGTGTGCATATAAAATGGAGTTCAGGGAAACCCCATGAAAAGTCAGCTGAGTGCTGGAAGTTTGTTTTCTCCATCTGGGTTAAGTTGTTCACTGCTAGAAGCATTGATAATTTTTTTCAAAGGTAGTTTTTCCTCCTCGGTGTGATACTTTTAGATGAAGCACATAGCTTCCTTGTATTTAACCCATTGGATTTCTAATGCCATTTTCAAAGATTTTTGGTGTCCACACTTTAGCATTTACTGGTTTAGTTCATATGCAGAATAAAAATAGAGTATGTTCTTGCCTGGATGTCAACACCTAGAAAGTTGAAGTTGTTTTTTTTAACCACCTGTTTTTCTAGGCTGGAGAAAATTATTATGAAATCTCAAAAATTTGTCACATTCCATTTTTAAAAAGCTTGTCCTGAGAATAATCAATACAAATTCTTATGTCTTTTAAATTCCTAGCTATAGGCAGATTTAGGAGGTTTAATATTTCAATATCTGGTTTTTAAAATTGCTATAAAAAGATTGAAACCTTGTCAATGAAAATAAACACTGTGGATATTTTGTAGCTCTTCACAGTTTTCCTCTCATTGATCGCTGGAATCAATGGAGACAGAGGAAATATTTTTTGAAAGTTGGAAGTAAATGATAGGTTTAATGAAAAAAAAAAAATATATATATAATAGACTACAATAACTCATTAAATCTATTTTACCATTGGGCAGTATTTAACTTAAAACACTTTTAAAATAAATAAAATGTAGAAGTATTTATATATAATATTACTTTATACTGCTGTAAGAGTATTTTTAATACTCTTTAAACTCTCACAAGAAAAAAAATGTTATCAAACTATGGGAATAGTGTTATCCTTCTTAAAAACTTTTATTATTCTATTGTTTTAAAATATTTATTACCACGGTCCGCAGAAATAACTTTTCCTTCTATACACTGACTGGCATCTACGAAGTGAAGGTCACACTCTTGAGGCAGAGGAGAAATCACATTTTAGGGCACCTCCAATTAAACCATCAATCATCCCATTTTTTACATATGTTTGTGTTCCTCTTCTCTTTTTGACTTTATCTGACCTATTCACAATTCAGGAAAGAGCTCCAGGGTTGGATCTGACATGAAAAATTCAAATGTGTTCTTATTCACGTAGCTCAATCAAGTTTTGCACTAAAAACGTCTTGTGTTGGCATCAGGATGCAACGAAGCATCACTTCTGACCTGGGTAAGGCCAAAGCATCTGCACACTGGCAGGGGAGCCACGGCAGACAGCAAGATGGTTACTAAAAAATACAATGATGTGAGAATTGCAATGAATTTTAATAAACTCATATTTTTGCAATTTAAGTCTATTTCTTCTATAAGAATATATATACATGTGTGTGTGTGAATGTGTATATGTATATATATATATAGTCCTCTTTCTTATTAAAAAGATAAAGCAACACCTTTACGCTGTTCAAGTGTGCCAAGCAAAAGGCTTTTATTTTGCATAAAGCAATTTAAATGGGCTCCAGAGGTAAACCATTTTACATGGCCTTAGAACTGCAACATTTTAATGATTGATCTAAATTCATTTTACATTCTTTATGACCAAAGTGGTGGGTCTCAAGTATGGACTAGACTGCAAGTATGTCTTTCATGGACATCCGGCCCCTGTCCGCCCTTTCTGGGGCTCTGTTCTTTTGGTCTAGTGTTGCTCCTGCCCTCACTTGCTTACCCATCCTTGCCACGAAGGTCTCTTTTCTTCTGAACAGTTACATGATTGATCTGTTCTCTCGGAACCCTCTGTTTCTTGATGGCCTCGCCTCATTCTCAGTGATGGGAAGGAACAGCTTCTGAGTAAGCAAGCCTGGCTCCTTTCCATGAGGGCCCTGGCACCTCCTTGTAAATAGACAGTCTGTGCCATTATGCTTAATGCACGTGGGAACCCAGCTTCGGGCCATCCTGAGAACCTTGCCTGAAAAAGTTAGGAATTTACAAGTGAAGACGGATCAGTAAGTAGCCTCGGAAGGAAATATTCATAGACAAAAAGTCTCTTTTTTCATCCGATGAAAAATGCGGCCAGCAAGGCCCTCTCATCCGGCCCATGGAGACCTTTTTATCTGAAAAAATAATATTAAATAAATAATTAAAAACAACATCTATGTTTTGATTCTTTTTTATTTGGACCTTGAGTGTGTAGTCGGCCCCAAACTGCTGTTTGATAGTTAATGAGGCCCGCGGGCTGAAACGTTTGGAGACCCCTGAGAGCCTTGGGAAGGCTCTCAGCAAAGGAAAGAGAGGGTCATTATTTCTCTTAATGGTGTTGAACATTCTAATATAAGACCACTAGAAAGTGAAAGTAAGACCAGGCGAGAAAGTGAAAATGTAATCACTTATAGCAAGAGGGTTAGTCAGCAGGTGAGACACCCTACCTTCTTACAGTTAGTTTTCTATATTAACAGGCATCCAGGTTGGGTACAAGAAGATTCACTCAGCCATTCTGTTTTCAGAAACAGATTGCTATGACTCAGGCAGACCAGGAAAAGAATGTTCTGTGGCCATTAGGCTAGCAAAAAAATGACAGTTTGGGGATGTCGGGGTAGCTCAGCAGGTTGAGTGCTTGCCTTGCAACCTCGAGGTCTGGGGTTCAAATCCCAGCCCCAGCCCATGCAAACTTATTTACTGAACTGCAGCTCCTCCCATGCGGGAGGCCCCCAGGTTGGTTCCGCCCTGAATGGCCCCACATCTACCTGTGTGGAATGAAACTATGTCGCAACTAATGACATACAACTATGGAGACTGCTCTGAGCCAAGGGACAGTGATTTCCACAGTGGGAGCTAAGCTAGCGATCAATCTTTCTTTTCTTCCGGTCCCGTTATTGCCCTGCATGGATGTAGCTTGAGGAAGTTTGAGTAACACACTTACGTATTTATGCTGAGATTTACACTGCGGGAAATAGCTCCCAGGATAATAAAATGAAAACTCTTGAAAACGGTTTTGTCATTTCCAGGGATTGTTTTTGGTAAATTTATTTATTTATCTTTTCAAATCTTAAATGGGCCCTAATATAGCCAGAAAGAGTTTGTGTAACTTCTAAAAATCCTTTGAACAATCCTAGGGATTGATATAGTCCCAGGAGAAGCAATTTCCAAATTTAGTTTACAAACACAATAAAATGATCTATGTGGTATAGGGTTTGAAGACACAAAATTATTTAATTCGCCCCTGATTTTAGCATCCATTTAACTTACGATCTATAGCTTGGTATAATACTTCTAAGACTGCTGAGTTTGAATTCCATTTTGGGCTTGTAAGCATTTTTAAAAACCTCATTTCCTTAAAAGGAACAAGAAGCCCTGTTTTTGTCCCTCACTGAGGAATTTGTGCAGGAAACAAGAAGGTAACAGGGTTAGTTATTTGAAGCAGATTCCTGCTGTGTGCAGCATCGTTGACTAAATTGCATCTGAGGCTCCAAAGACAGCTTACTCAAAATAGTATAAGAGCATTCTGTTGATCTCAGAGAAAAAGTGAAATCAAGAGCATGCCATACGGCTTTTACACTTCAGAATTCCTAGAAGATGCTTCTGCTTTTATTTTTGAGACATGATGTAAAATTTTATGGTGAAATGCAGATGTTCTTAATTAGCGCCTAGAAATATTGCTGATAGCCGATAGTCTATACATTTGGTAGCAAGTCCCTAAATAAACTTGAGAAGGAAAACTATTTTGAGGGAGGAGGAGTGTAAAGGACTTGAAAAAATGAAACTCTGTTTGACTGAGGAATGGCCCCAATTCTCAGGTGATGAATAAGGTTCTTGTTTCCAAGAAGGTGACATTTATTCAGAGGAAAGAAGCAGAGAGTGAACCTCACACTGGAGACATGATTTTCTTGGTTCGTAATGTAGAAGGCAGCAGCCAGATCCCTGCACATGGTGGTGTCTTGGGGCAGTTGGATGTTCAGAGAATGTCATCATACTGCACTCAGTAATGCAGCTTATTTATTTATTTCTTGACATTGTTGATTAAGCCAACATGGGTATGTGAGGTCTCTGACCAGATGGTCGCAGAATTGTCCTCTATGTGATTTTTGTTTACTGGGATCATCTATTTATCTGTTGTTCAGAAACAAAACATCATCAAGCTTATAAAATGGTTAGGGCTCATGTCCAGTCCCGACAAGCAGCCTAGTTATAAGAGAACAAGGTCAAAACTATGAGGAAAAAGCCAGATCTCAGTATAATTCTGGGTTCGGTATGTCAAGAAGCAGAGTAGAAAAATTAAGGTCAGAGTTGTAACTGGGGAAAGGCAGGAGAGCGGATTACAGTGCATGATGCCAGGGGAGCAATACTGACCTCTGTCTTTGTTTCTCTTTAAGGAGAAACCAGTCATGTTTTTTACGGTTTATGCTTTGAATTTACATAGAACTTTTATGCCAAAGAATTTTGATTCTATAAACTATTGATTAGAGAAGTAGATGTTTTCTTGAAATATTTTATTATTAAGAGTTTGGATGCAATACATATTTATTTTGAATCTAAAATGGCAAACCTCATGAAAGCAAGGACTGAGTTGCATTCACGATTGAATTTTCAATGCACAGGACAGGACCCAGTAAGTTTTTACTGTGTGAATGAAATAGAAATAAAACTCTCCTGTACCAAGCACTATTATAGGTTCTGTGGAGAAACATATACCCCTAGTTTTCAATGGGGTTTATGAAGAGATTTAGGACATATTCATAAATAACTATGCACAAGTCAGAAAAATTATATCGGAGAAAAGACCATAGTCCATGAGTTTATAATGGAGATGGAGTCTTCCTGGTGGGTGGGAAGTAGAGGTCAATAAGGGAAGGCTTGTTATTGCCAACTACGTTCTACTTAGGCTTTGTAGGATGCGGTGGTTTTTAATAACGACAGGGATAGAGAAAAAAATATTCCAGGCCAAGAAAATACATGAATGAGAACATTTCAGAAAGTGTTGGGGGCTCTGAGTAGTTTATTTCAGATAAAGTGAAAGCTCCATGATGGGGGGCCATGGGAAATAAAGTGGAAAACATGAGTCAGTTTATATTGGTTGATTTTATTATAAAAAGGAGTTTGAATACCACAGAAATAAGTTGGGGCTTTATTCTGGAGAAATATTGAGAGTTTTTGAAAAGGAGAAATATGGTGAGGGTTGTACTTTTGGAAAATGCATTTGGTGGCAAGATAGCTAATGGCTATGAAGAGAGTGAGGTTAAAGGCAACTCGAGAGCCATTCATGGGACCAGGCAAAAAGGTCATGAGCATTTGAGCCAGTGGGGTAGCAATGAGGGTGAAACATGAAGGTGAATGTGAAAGATGTCACAGAGGGAGGGGCCATAGGTGTTGATGGAATATCCAGGTTTAATTGTTTGATGTAGAGTTGGAGACGTGGAAGTGACATTTGGGAGAGAAATCAGAAAAAGATTTAGAAGCCATTTGTATAAGACAGTTAGTTGAAGCTGTAAAACTGAACCAGGTACCAAGTGAGTAAAAGTAGAATGAACAGGGAATTTTGCCAAAGATCCTTAAGGAACATCTGAATTTATGAAGATAATTAAAGAAAAACTGGAGAAAAGTGCAGAGGAAATATTGTCAGAGACATAGGAAGATGAGGAAGGGGCGTGCCTTATGAAAACCATAGGGGGAAGCTTTCAAGAAGTAATAGTTTGATGGCTTCTACTGTGGTGAAAAGGTGAAGGGTACAAAATGTTAGAAAAGCTCTGCCAACATAAAGTTCCTTAGAGACACTTAAGAGAATGCACAGTGATAAAACTGAGTCAGTGATACAATCCATTAATTCTGGATGTTTGCAGATTAAGACCAAAGAGATATATAGTAGTGCCCTGATGGAGTGCTAAACTTGTGTTTCTTGTTAGGTGAATGGAAGGATGGAAGTAGGAAGAGAAAGAGGGAGGGAGAGATGGAGAGAGGAGGAACAGAAGAAGAAAGGGGAGAAAAGGGAGGGAGGGAGAGAGAGATATAAATGAGATAGAGTTGATAGACAGATAGATTGATTGATTGATTTGATGGTATAAGGTACTAGGAAGGGGAAATATCCTTGGATTGAGATTACTGTCTACAAATTTAAAATATTCTGAAGTCTCCTAGTTCAGTATGTTAACAATGCAGGGTGAAAGTTGGAGATTAAGGGGTCTTCACTGTATCAGTTGTGTGTGTGTGTGTGTGTGTGTGTGTGAGAGAGAGAGAGAGAGAGAGAGAGAGAGAGAGAGAGAGAAGGAAAAACAGATGAAGCATTTAAGAAGATCCTGGCATCATTAGATATTTTTTTTCTCTCTTATTTTTTCTAGTGAGGCCTCAAGAAAGGGCTTAGTAAATAAAGAGACATCAGATTGTACGTGGAGTGTAGAGTGTTCACCTAACCTCTGCTTTTGCCAAGACCAAAATTATATTTATACAGAAGATGTTTTCCTTACTGTTTTCTCATAATTTGTTGGTTGGAATATCCTCTGAGTGCACCTGGTCTGCCAGTTTGAAAACACAGACCTAGATTTTTGCTTCCAAAGTATAAAAACTTACTATTGAAGCTGTTGCCATAACCTATTCATTCATGCAAATGGCCCAGATTAGAAAGGCCCCATCAAGGCATTTGGTACCTTTTAGACCTATTTCTGCTTGTTTCTGGGCATGAGTTTGGGCTGCTTTTGAAAATGGAAGTCAATGCCAAAATTACATGCATATTCATAAACTATAAACACACATACACTCAATTACACATACACAACCTGACACACCCCCTATAATAATAAAACCAAAGGCACCACACAAAATACTTTTTGCTTTGCCGGTGGAGGTTGTAGAAGGCTTTTTGTAATACGGGGCTCCATTTTCAGAGTTTATTACAAAGTCCACAATTAAAGATAGTACACACAAATGAATTATTTTCAGATGTAGAATTATGGTACTGTTTGCAACACAAATATGCACTATCTGGAGTGCTGTTTGAGGTTCACAATATAGTACTTATACTTATGTAGCGTTGGTCATGTTTTCAACATATTCTTGGAAGAGTTCTTTTATTTGCTTTTTAGCATACATGGGCCTTTGCAATTTGTTCTCTTATTTGGACTGTATAAACAGCATCAAGATGCTTTTTTCCTTTCAGTCAAACAAACAATGGCTTTGTAACTAAGAAGAAAATTAGTAACAGGTGAAAGTTTATTTTTAATGATGTTGAGATCAAATTGCTGTTTAACTTACAGAACAAACTCCCCCCCTGTCTCTTTTAATGTTTTGAAATTATTTATAAATTAAATGTACACAACCTCTAACCATGTTCAGAGCATATAAATGCCCTCTTTATTCTGTATTACAAACAGAATATGAAGGATATTGCTCTGTTCTGACTTTTTTTCTTTGCAAATTTATTTTTAAAACATCTTGCATTATAAAAATTTACATAGAGCTGTCTTAGAGATTTTTAGCTTTGTACTTGTATATAAATCAAAGTTTTGTGCTCAGCATTATGTTTCTTTCCAAATTTATACTAATGTTTGCTTTCATTAGGTATGCTTTATATTTCATTGTAATAACATGATTGTGTCTTCTGGGGACTTTTCCTTGTCGTTCTCCTGTTTCATTACTGTAATTTACAGAGCTTATAACCACTAGTCTAATAAGACTATTTACTAAAGGTTAAATCCTCCCTACTCCTTCCTCTTTCTTTAGAAGAAAGTCATAGAGTGTCTAGCATCTATAAAATACATAAACAATATAAACCAAAATCTCATTTTACCCAATATGTCCTACTTCCATAATAAATTTCTATTGAAATAAATCAAATGTTCAATGATTCCATTAATGGTAGTTTTATAAGGTATAAGGGATAGAAGGAAGATAGGTCTCAGCTTAAACAAAGAATGTTTTCAGAGAGCTCTTTGGAGATGTGAGCGGTGGCCTTGAAAGGTGGAGTGATCCCCATAAGTGGATTGATGGTTCCCTGGTGAGAGTTAGGGAAAAATCGCCATTGCCTCACTGGACTTGTTCTATGTATTACTAAGAATCCACCAGTCTATCAGACTTCAACTTTGAGAATAATTCCACAATGGGTGTAATTAAAACAGTGTGGGTTTTGGATGTTGGTATGTGACGTGGGTTGATAGGTTTGAAGAAGCAGAAGTAGGTTTGTATGACCTTGAAAATGACTGGTGGAAAGTTAAAATTTTATTTCCTTTTTCTCTAACATTAGGGATTTTCTTTCCTTTTCTGAAGGCTTTTACTTATAACACTGTATAGTACATGTAAATATCTCCAAACTTAACAGTCTCATCTTTTCTCAAGTCAAAAAAGGTTGATGAGAATGTAAACTCCTGTGGGCTGAGAGCATGTCTTCTTCACCTAGCCATTGACAAATCTGCAACATACTATCAATTATTGTAAATATCTTCAACTACTGTGCAGATTTAGTTCAATGCCACTTACTAAACAGTTATAAAATACCAGTTACGTGTAGAAATTATGCCACCATAAGACCCAGTCCTCTAATCCAGGGTTTTGCACCTATAGGGATAGAAAGAGGGTAGAAAACGTAGATATTTTTGCTTCAGTTCTATGTTCTCAGTCATATTCCTTTTCCTCCTTATTCCTACTGGCAAGATGAATGAGTAAAGCTAGACCAGGGAGCCAAAGGTGGTTTGGGAGCAGTTGCTTGGCAAACAAGTTCTGGTAATACAGGCTTCCGTTGCTTATCAGTATATCAGGACATGGAAAACCTGTGAAATTCTTTTAAGCCAGAGAATGAGTGAAACCCATTCATCAGTGTCTAGTGCCCACCTCATGGAAGGCACCCATCTATGTTGGTTTCACGACCAGTGAATGGACAGGGCACGTTTCAGTCCTGCTCTGCCACCTACTTTTCTAAAGCCCCCCACCTTCACCGCCACTTCTCTGGCATAACCCTTATTATCATGTTACTGCAGGTCTCCAAAATGCCCTCCCATTTCCTATTCGAAATGGAAACTACCATTCTCTAAGGGGGTTGTTTTCAATATCCCTGTCCTGGAGTGAATGAGTCCCAGATTTCTAGGGGGTGTTTGTATTTTAAAGACAAGCACATTGATTAGATGACTATGGAGCTAGCGTGAGATGACAGCACAGACAATACAGTTCCGAGTCAGGTGCTCCTTGCCTGCTCGTCTTCTTCCACATCTGCTCTCCTTACCTTTTCCAAGGACTGAAATGTATGGACTCAGCTTTGCAGAAATAGATCATTATCTGCTACTTTCCCTACTTTTGTAGATACTGAATCCCAGGAGCTCAGAAGAAGAGAGAATTGTTGCTTAGTGAGAGTGCATGCTGCCAGAACCTATCACACATATTTGAAATGTGGGCTCCCACATGTGGGGGCCTCTTTTCATTCTCTTGCACTACATTCCTTGTTTCAAAAATTTCCAGTGCAGCTCTCTACAGCACAGTTCTAAGCATATTATCAGCACTGTTCCAGTTACCTATTGCTGCATAAAAACCACCCAAACTTAAAGGTGTAAAGCAACAAGCATTTTACTATGCTCACGATTCTCTGAGTGAAGAGTAATACAAAGCACAACCCCATAATACCTGGAGTTTCAGCTGGAAAGACTCAAATGACTGGGGGCGACTCTCAGGACTGGGTTTGGGATCACTTGGAGAATTCTTCCGTCACGTGCCTGGCGGTGGCTGGAGTGACTCTAAGGCTGGGCTCAGTTGGACTTGTTTAACGGAAAACCGATATGCCACCTCTCCATGAAGCACTGGCTCCTCATAACGTAGTAGCTGGGTTTGGAGAAGCGTTTTCGGAGCAGTGTCAAGTGAATGAATGTTCCAAGAGAAGCGTGGGAGGGGGTGCTGCACTGCCTTCCTCACCCAGCCTGGGAGGTCACGAAGCGTCACCCGTGCTGTACCGTTTGGTTAGAGGAGAGACACAAGGCCAGCCAGATTGAAGAGGAGAGAAAGTCAACTCCAGCCCTCCCTCCAGCCCTCCAGCCCTCCACCCCATCCTCCCTCCTTTTTTTCCTTTCCTCCATTAAAAAAAAATTACTTTATTCTTTTAGAGAAGGCGAGAAAGAGAAAAAGAGAGAGAGGGAGGAGGGCTCAGAGCAGTCTCCATAGTTGTTCATTATTAGTGGTAACACGATTTCATTCCACACAGGTGGATGTGGGCTACGCAGGGTGGGAACCAAACCGTGGGCCTCCCACGTGGGAGGTGAGAACCTCCAGTGTCAAGCTTTCCTGGCAGTTACCAGTTGCAACACCGTCCAGCACATGGGGTTTGCACAGGCTGAGGCCAAAAATTGAACCTCGAACTTTCCAACTGTGAGGCAAGTTCTCAACCTCTGAGCCATCCTGGCACCCCACTTTCCTCCATTTTTTTTTATTGTTAAATTTAATGGGGTGACATTGATTGGCAACAACTAGATAGTTTCCAGATGTAGAAGTCCACATCACATCACCCATGCATCACATTATGTGCCCACCTCCCAGAATCATGTCCCCCTTCCATCACCATATATCCGGTGCCCACTCCCACCTCCCCCCACAACTCTCCCTCCCCCCTCCTCCCCCCTCCCCAGG